>OX359246.1:30692365-30871216 GCA_947179485.1 Allacma fusca
GTATTTTCCGGAAGGAAATTAACCTTGTGGTAAATGGGAATGTGTCTAAATAGCTTTTGTATATATCTACATATATATGTAATTATACAAAACCTTGTCAAAAGAAAATGCCCGTTATGTATGAGGTTGTCCTTTTTTTATGTCTCTTATAGCGAGAGTGTACTGTACCTACTATTACTGTACTCTATACTTAATTACATTATCTACTAAGCCTTTGCTGTATTTTTCAGATTAAGCTCGTCAATATTCGAGCTGAAGATATTGTAGATGGAAATCCGAAGCTCACTCTGGGCTTGATTTGGACTATCATTTTGCACTTCCAGGTTAGTCCTTGTTATATTATTTTTGTTTTACTATGTATGTATGTATTAAAGGTAACCAGATCCTTCTTATACCAGAAAACCATTGCCAATTTCTTCGGATGTTGTTGTAAATAAGCGTCACATGTGCTTCTAAAATAAAATGACATTTACAATATATTCAAGGTCTCACAAACAATTTTCAAAACTGTAATAATTATTACCCAGATGTTTTTTTAATGTTGTCCTCAAGGAATTTATAAGCCACATTTGGAGAAAAAATGTCGCACATGGTACAAATTAATTTCATGGACTCTGACAACATGAAAAGTCCCGACGTTCTCATGTATGCCAAGCTTCCATTGAGCTCTATTGTTGTGATGAATGAAGTCATGCTCATCAATTTAACCATGCTGAGCTTAGCGGTGTTTTTGAAAATTAGCGTTTTGTCATACCTCGTTAAGAAAATAATTTACACTAGTGTTAAAAGGAAGAAAACAAACGAGGGAAAGTCAAGGGTATGAAGATTTCAATTATCCGGGGGTCTGTCTCCTCTTGTTAAAATCAAAAGGGAAAACGTTCTTAGTTGTAAATGGACTAAAAAAATTATTTTCTAGTCATTTTAATTCTAAGAGTGGGAGGTAATGGAGACAGTAATTCGAGGTGACAGTAACGTTGCTCTGAGAGATAAGAATGTTTCGGGGAAGTGCTTGGGTATCATATGCTCATAAGTAAAGAGTACGGAATCGATTTTATAAATCACAGGGAAATATGAATGATAAAAGTAGCTGTCTCGGGAGTCTCTAATAGGATAAATGTGGAGTCAGTTGACACATCCTCATGTGAATCAACATAAAGTAACACTAGAGACAGTGTAAAAGAGCAGAGCAGAGTCAAGCCGTAGTTGACAGCTTGAGCCGCACTCAGACATATGTTCCGAGTTCTGTTCTGTCTGACTGACAGACATAGACTTGAGAAAAGTATTAACTTTGCCGGTATAAGGAATATGGACGCCTACTAAAACCCAAATGCTCATTTGGTACTTAATACTGTGCTCGCTCTCTCTCTCTCTCTCTCACTCTGAGGTTTTTGCCCATAGTTCAAAAATGGTTTTATCAGCATATAAGTAAGTATAGTTCCCCATCCTAGAGCAGATTCCTCTGTTATGGGTTCCGGTTTTAATGTCCCCCATTTTTCTGCCATTAAACCGACCAAATCGGAAAGAAATGATTTTGTGATGCATAAAAAAATGACTTATTTGAAACCGCGGAAGTAATGAATGGAATGTAGTGTAGAGAGATGTTTCCACCCTTTTCAAAGAGAAATGACTTGACTCAAGACACACTATTTTCCCAAACAATATTTCAATGAAATCACAAACATTTATGGTATTAAATTTTTGACATCTCTCGAAATCCCGTGTAACGTGTTTCTTGTATCTACTACTACTAGTGCTTTTGTGCCCATATGTACTTACAAAAAAAAAAGAACATATCTTAAAAAGAACATAGCGGCACATGGAGCTACAGGAAAACAAAATATTATTTCCTTATGCAGTAAGTAAGTAGTAAGATTTGATGAAAAGAGATACAAAAACCATAATATGGAGCTTGTTTCTTTAATAATTCTCGTGAGCACTGAGGAAAAAAAACTCAACTATCTAATCCTTTACAACTGCCACGGGTAAGTCGGTATATGCATCTGCCCGTATAGATATATGTATCTATATGTATAGATAAGTATAGAAAATAACAAGAGTTGTCATACCTTGTAAGTTTTTTTAGGGGGCAACGTACCACCCCGAGATTCTCTCTCTCTCTCTCTCTTTCTGTCTCTATCTCTGTGTATACTGTATAGAATGTGTGGCTCTTGTTTTAGCTTGCCTGCCTGCGTCTGCCTGCCTATATAGTACCTCCAAGTGTAATTCTAACAAGTTTTGTGAAACCTATGGACTAGTGCAAATTGTGAAGCATATAACTACAAGATTTTGACAGACATTCATGTGAATCTCCATTTATCCAACATTAGTCCCGCCTGTGAAGGTCTACTACTGCTAAATACAAAAAAAAACTGTGAAGTTTAGTACCAGCACAGCGCCCCTATTTCATCTTTACTTTAACAATTAACATTTAGTTGTAGTATGTCACCATGTACATACATATAAGAACTCTGTATTTACTTACTTACAAATTGAAGCACCATAACTGCAAGTATAATTTTGTATATGTGTACAACTAACTGTGCATGCATGCTAAGCATGTATAGAGCCTAGTGCCTAGAGCCTAGAGCCTTCCCCATATGTACATACATATGTATATTCTCGCTGTATGGAATTCATCTCTCTCGTCCATGTACTGTATTAAGTTGCAGTGTGGGTGGAAGGCTAATGAATGAAAGTGAGGGCGGTGAGAGGCATATTGCTGAGCTTCTGTTATGTGTCCCTATGTACAAGTAATGCATGTGTGACGGGGACGGTGGTAGTGGTAGTGGTGGTGGTGATGGTGTTTGTAGTAGTAGTAGTTGTTGTAGTAATAGTAGTAGAGGAGGAAGAAGAAGAAGTAGTAGAACTGTTGTGTGCCGGGGCTAGACTCCTCATGTGAACTGGGCTTGATGCAGAAAAGCAACCAAGTATGAAAAGCGGCAGTAAAGCCAACACTTGAGTCAACAGGTTGATGTTTCAGAAGGGGGGATTACACAAGGGGTAAAAAAGTCGTTCCCTTTTGTGGAATGCCAAAAGGTGGATACAGGTAGTGCCTATCAGTCAGGTTATAAACGTGGCCTTCCTGCCTTTAAAACTTTAAACCAAGCTGTTCATAGTCCATACTTACATACATACATATCTATGTAAGAGGTACATCATCAGCAGGACAGGACAGGTATCTCTCTATCTCACTTCTATTGCCAGCGGTATATAGGTATAATACCGTGTTTTGTACAGGGACCATCACTGTTGTAGTATGTATGAGACTACTCAATGTAAGTATACCTACTATCGTGTATCAAGCGTGTCTCTACAACTTGATAGATGTACACATACACTTGATAATTTAAAAACTGCATAATTTCTCACCGAGGGCTGACTGAGTGCTGAACTGTGTCTGAACAGTGTGGATTCTGTGGATGACTTGGTGCCAACAGTACTTTCAAGTTTTTAATACGGATTGTGTCATTTTTGTATAGTCTGTTTGTACTTTTAGCAGATATAAGGACATAATTATTGTACATGTACGTGGCCCAGCATACACAATAATTATTATATATTAACAATATAACAACATAAAAATAACTTCCAGAGCATTTTGTCCAATGCAATCGTAGTTAGGAGAACATCTCCTCCTCGACACATAATAATTACATATGTTATTCAAGTGTGAACTAGTAAATTGAAGATGCCCTGAGTATAACAACAATTTGCAAGTTATTTTTACTGGGAACACAGTCGGCAAACACTTGTAAATATCGATATTATTATTATTATTATTATTGCTATTACACAGAGGAACATTAAGTGTTGGTTGGAAAGTAGAGAGAGAGAGAGAGAGAGAGAGAGAGACGAGAGATATTTATTTTTAAATATATACATACATAGATACATACCCTGTCTATGTAAAAGCCTGATTCACAGGGAAAAAGCCCTTTTTCCAAGGAGAGACTCCTAGAAGTATGTACATTTTATGTACGGGATACTATTGACGACGATGATGTCAGCTGTGTGATGTGATTGTAAAACTAAGCTATTGAAAGTTGTGTGTTCTTCTTTGAAGATGCATGCATCATCATTATAACTTCACAGTATTTCCCGAGTCTCATTCCTGTGTAAATCTCTCTCCTGGAATTTCAGTTGTAAAATATATTCAAAGGAGCAGCATCTGTTTGTTTCTGTAGAAGAATTTCAAGACCATCCCTGACTGAGTGAGTACATTGGGCCGACTCCATACCCAGAATCCACACGTTCCTTCCTTCAATTGTGCAAGTTTGCTCGGTCAAAACTGATAAGATATAAGTAATTATATAAAAAGCTCCTCAATATGACTGAGCATAGGAGTTTCGAGAGGGGAACAAGAATGTACAAGTATTAAATCTCTGTTGTAGATAACCTGACTACATCATCTTCAATCATGGTCAGTTGTTGTATCATCCAGTGAGAGTTGTACTTCACCTGAGAGTGTGTGTATATAGATATATATAATTATATATATATTTATATAAATATAGATATCCACAAACACTCAATGTAGTATCTATATAGACTTATGAGCAAAGTATAATAATAATTATTATATGTGTTACCTTTCACAAGCGAATTCCTCCGTAGACAATTCGATCGATCAGTGCAATGTTTATAAATGAGATTTTAACCACAACGCTACCTTCACTTAAGTCAGTTTGGGTTATCTCCTGTGTAGTGCATGGTATATGTGTTCCAAGATAATTATTTTTACTACTTTTTACAATTATTATTATTGTTTGTTTGTATTATCTAACGAAATCCCTCACATTATAAAAAAAAGCAAATTTACCCACCAACCAACGTAATACCCTCCTGACAGTACCAAATATATATACATTAAATTTCACTGCCTATAAAGAATTGGATGTTTGTTTGGGATTATATAGTGTGTAGTAATAATAAATATTATTGTTACTGTAACACCCTGGTGCTAAAAAAAAAGATAACTGTAATAGTATAAATATGAATACTACACGATTGTATTCGACAGAATTTTCTGTGGGAATTTGAACCTGTTCAGAAAAAAAAAATTCTCTGTGATGTGCTGCAAGTAGTAGTGCAAGTGGTGTGGTTCAAGGGTACATAAGTAATTAGTAATTACTAGTGAACCCTTGGAAGAATGTCCATGTACCAGTTTGTCCGGGGTCCTCGTCTCTTCATCCAAGCTGCCCGAGAGCAGGCGGACCCGGACAATGTTAACCAGGAACCCGACGATGAGCTTTTGGAGTACGGTCGAGACATCCGGGGCTCGGACATACATCGAGTTCAGACACAACGACTAGTAAACACGGAATCTCATGGCACTGCCTCATCTGTGAATCGAATAGCGAGGAAGAGTGGGTTCAAGTCCATTACTCGGAAAATAATTAGAAAAACTACCACGTTGACGAGGGGGGAGCAGCGCTCCGTTACGGAGAAATTAGTTACACAGACGGGTAAAGATGGGCAGGAGACGGTGACAACTCCACAACGTTATGTCACGGAGAGGGTTGTTCGAACCCCTTGGGGAACTACGGATGAGGATGAGTTTGATGATGGGAATGGAGCCGGGCATTTCATGAGTGCTTCGGGCGGAGTTCGAGAAAAACATACCAGCAGAGCTAATTTAAATTTAGTTCGGGGTGCGTCACCAGGCACCAGTCATCCTCATGGCTACTATGAAGGAGAAGAGTCTGCCCACACAAAATTTAAAACGAAGGTATCACTTAACTCTGGGCTTTAATGTAATTTCAAGGGCGTACTTAGATCATGTATCTTAATTTATTTATATGCCCTTTAACTATGTGTCATAAGTATTTCTATATATCTTTTTGTATATGAAAGAAATCTACACGAATGTGTACTTACTACTTACATTATTTTTTGCCTCTGCCGCAAAACTATATTGCATCTGGAATATTAAACCTTGGAAAGTTTCAAGTAGATACGGCCACTGTCTGTCTGGTCACTCCTGCAATAGAAATTTGAGTGTGACTACTTTAAGTGTAGGAAATGGAAGACAATTTTGTCGGAATAATCTTGAAAATAATTTTTTCGAAAAGGATTTTTTTTTAATGGATGGCTCTAAGAAGCTATGTATGTAATAAGTAGCCCAATATTTTTTCGGTGATAGAACTAATTGTTGATTCAGATTGTCATACATATTGTGTACGACAGGGTCAGTAAATATTTGAGCGCGCTTATGGGACTCACGCAATTACTGTTTAGCCTTCAGAAAATGTGGTAATTACGGTATAGTTAATATACAGCTCCTGTCGGCATTTATGCAAAGCGCAGGAAATCCCCTTTTATTTCTACAGATCCCAATGTCCATCCTCTTTTTAGTAGGCCATTCATTATGCTCGTAAGGTGCTTTTAATTGTAATTGTACTCTACTGAGATGCATTCTAGCAATAAAGTCATGACATGGTCTGATGTACATATATATATGCAAAGCAAATAGCATCATGGGATAATTTGCAATTTTTGCAACCCTGTCCAAAATATTTGCATTGTACAAGCGTGCAAAAAAACAATTACTAATATTACTCTTGCTGCTACTCCACCTTTTCCTGACATGTTCAATTGTAACTTTTTCCTGTGGTAACCTTCAGTGTTTACCTAAGATGATAAAAAAAATAAATTGTTCTGAATACAAAACAGAGCTTCTTATGCCAAATGGGGAAAGTAGTAATGTTTTAATAACATGTGACACACTCACTCAGATGTTAGTATGTATGTATGTATGTATATGTACTGCATTTATGTGCGTGAATGTCATATGGATGATGGAGTACATCCGTAGGTAGGAGACGAAAGGGAGGAAAAATGGATGTTGGGACCTTATGCATGCATTCGTAATCAAGTGTAAATTTAAGTATGCGTTCATTTGAAAGAATTTAAGGATGTTTACATTACAGTGTAATTTACATACTTGAAATGTTTTTTTTGATGTTGCAATGGGAATTGGCAATGGTGGACCCCGTGGTTCTGGTTGGTGTAGATACATATGTACATTTGTGTGTTGGTGTAGTACATATATGAAATCTAATACTTAAACTAATTGATTGATTTTTTTTTCATGAATGAGTAGATTTCAGATATTGTAGTCGGTATGGAAGATAATGTGTCGGCCAAAGATGCTCTTCTGAAGTGGGCTCAAAAAACTACTGCCAAGTACCCCGGTGTCCGAGTAGATAACTTCACAAAATCATGGAGGGATGGTCTCGCTTTTAATGCCATTATTCATCGCAATCGGTACGGGTTGACATATAGGGACACAACTTTCTCAGCATATCACATTTATTACCAGTTCTGTAGTTTCTACGTGCCTACGCAGCATACATTTATAATTATTATGTAGATAAAGAATCTGTACATTGTAAATGAATTTATGCTTGTCTGCATTTGTATACGTGATTTCCTTACACGTTTGAAGAGCCTATAGGTTCAAGCAATTGTAATCATGTCCTTTTGTAATGTTGTAGTACAAAATCCTGCAATGTAGGTAATGAAACAAGAGATAAGTACGATATAATAATAATTAGTTCAAATTACTTTGTACATTTACAGCCCAGACCTAATTGATTGGAGAAATATTCAGCGTAGAAGCGTTCGTGATCGTCTTGAAACTGTTTTCTCAGTGGCTGAGAACGACTGTGGAGTTACCCGTCTTCTTGATCCTGAAGGTACATGTCTAAACTGACTTTGTTGCTAGTATTATTGCAAATTATTTTGTATTTATGAAAAAGTATGCGAAAAATCTAAATCAACTTATGTATTGTATTGCATTGTGTAACTTCTTTAATTTGGAAGCAGGTACCTTTTTGTGTTTCTTTGCCAAGACTTGCTACTAAAACTAATAACATATGTAGTAATCATTATTCGCAGCTGGCTTTTATATAAATACCATATTTGGGATGTTTCAGATGTGGATACTCCTCAGCCGGATGAAAAATCTCTCATTACATACATCTCGTCCCTTTATGATGTTTTCCCGGAACCACCAAGACTTCATCCTCTTTATGACTCAGTGAGTTTTAATTATTGGTGTATAATCATAGGGATTGTGTTTTCTGTGTTTGATATTTTGATGTGCTTGCAGTTCATCTCATTATACATATGTGCAGTCAGTGAGACAGCTCATGTAATATCATAATAATTATTGCTATTTTTATTTGCCTATGCTACAGGACTCCCAAAAGAAATGGGAAGAATACAGGGAGATTGCCTCTTCCTTGTACCAATGGACCAGACAAAATATTGCCATCATGCAAGACCGTCATTTCTCGTCCTCGTTGATCGAGATGAGGAAGATGGCTGCAGACATGAATAGATTCCGTGTGGAAGAAGTTCCATCACGTGCTCATGAGAAACAAAGGATTGCTCATCTTATTAGAGATGTGGAGGTGAGATATTGATATAAGCACTTGTATATGTCAGATGATACGATTAAATTAATGCCTAAAAATATGAAAAGCAAAAATCTATGCGTGAACTATCTTTAATTAATAAAGACGCTCACCTTGACTTTTAAAATGAAGTACCAATTTAGTTTTGTGTGTGATTTGAGGATACTCCAGAATGATTTAGACGTGTGAGGCATTTAAGCAAGATGTTATTCCTTTTGTTTAGAAACATTTTCGAGACGGCGAGATCGATCCTGAGCTTCATATTGACAACATTGAGAGAAGTTGGCAAGTTCTGATGTTGTCTCACCAAGAGAAAGATCAAGCCATTCACGATGAAATTAAAAAATTAGAAAGATTGCAACGAATTGCAGAAAAACTGCACCGTGAAGCCAAGCAAGTGGAAATTAAACTCGATGAAATTGAACAACGAATTGAGGAAGAGGCCAGACGAATTGACAGACTGCATCCCTTGGATGCCAAACATAACTGTGACCAACTCGAGCGGGACATGCAACTCACTGAGGAGACCATCAAATCCATGTTTACCGATGCGCAGACCCTAAGGGACTCTCGCTATCATCAAGCTCCTGAGCTACACAAAATGTAAGAATACACCGTAAACTCGACCCAGCTTAATCGATTTTTATACTTCTTAGCTTTTCGACCTACAAAATTGTTGAGCCAACCCATAAGTAAAAATTGTATTTCTGTTCGTTTTTACAAGGGTGCAACATATTCATCAACGCTGGATTAACGTGCGAACGCTATTGCACAACCGACTTTTATCAGTATTGGCATCTATTTCATTCCCAATTGAAGAGAGGACTGTTACAAAAATGTCGAAAACAGTACTAGAAACTCGTCTCGTAGAGACCAACCAACATTTTAGGTTTCTTCAAGAGGTCACAGATTGGGTCAAGAATAAACACGTAATGACATTTCTACAACGTTTTTACTCCCGATTTTGCTTGGCAGCCATTCAAACGAAATGTGCTCAGTTTTTTAAAATTTGAGCAACAAATCAAGAATTGCTTGTACAGCTAATGATAGTTAATTCATATAAAATAATTTGTTATATCTTCTACAGAAACAACTACAAGATGCTGACTATGGTAGTGACCTGCCGTCCGTACAAGCGGAATTAGAAAAGCAGCTTCGGGAGCAGAAAACGATCGAAAAATTCCAAATAAGCATTGATAAATGCTCAGCAGCCAAAGTTAGTTTAAATTGTCGGAGTTATTTAGTAATACTCATGAAATATGAAACGATACCAACCAGTAATATTCTTTTCCTCTAGAACACCTTCCATGGAGAAGAACTCCAGTTATATATATCTTATTTGAATGGAGTGCAGAAAGCTTACGCAGATTTACTTACGTCTTCCAAGAAGCGACAGTCAGATCTAGAGACTCTCATGGATTTTGTCCAGAGTGCAACTAACGAGCTTATCTGGTTGAGTGAGAAAGAGGAACGAGAGATTACAAGGGACTGGAGTTCCAAGAATCTTAACCTTGTGGAAGTAGAACAGTACTATGAGGTAAATTATTTTGACCACCTGGTTTTTATGAGGTTGCTTTTTCGGTCCTTATACAGTATATTATATCCTATTTACCCCACCTTCGGGTCTTACATTTAAAGCAGTATTGGAATTTGGTTCAACTTCTACTCTAAAAATATTTGATTAATTATTCAAAAAACACTCGAAGTAAGAACTCGCTTTTTAAAATGTAGCTTTAAAATGATGTAAATTTAAACTGTTTTTGTTGTAATGGTGCGCTCATGACCAACTTGGTATACAACAGCATTGCTTCGGTGGAGGTGGCGAGGCAAGTAAATTGTAATATATTGATCCTGTACAATTCAAAATAACCGAGTGTTGTTTTCCTGCTTCTCTGATTTGCTTTTGCATTTATGACCACCGTAAACTTTTAGTGTTATTCTAAGACAATTATTATTATTGTTTTCTTATAAGGTTTATGTGTTCAGATTATGCAGGATATAATTGCCTTACAATTTCAGACACATTTGCTTTTAAGATTATCAATTATCATTCAAAGATACAGATTTTGTGTATACATATATGACTTTGAAAATTAATTATCTGTACAGCAGCTTGCTCAATCCGTTTTTGCCTTGGATTTACTTGGGCTATTCATCTAGGTTAAAGTTATAACAGAAATTAAATGTTTTTCTCTAACCTCAGGCTCTGATGAGCGAGCTGGAGAAACGGGAGATCCAATTCAATGCAGTTCAGGATAGAGGAGAGTCTTTGGTTCTGCAACATCACCCTGCGTCCAAATGTATCGAGACATATATGTCGGCAATGCAAACTCAGTGGTCGTGGTTACTTCAACTGACACTTTGCCTCGAGACCCATCTCAAATACGTAGCAACATACCATCAGTACTTCTCCGATGTTCGTGAAGTTGAGCAACAAATTGCAAGGTGTGCTCAGAGATTTTGTTTAAGTGTCTATAAATTATTATTTTATAAGAAAAAACTATACTGCATCCGGATTGCACACGAAGGCTAATTAACAAATTTCTGTTTTTCATGTAATTTGGTTATACAGGAAAGAAGAACTCCTGAACTCCGTGTTCAGCAAATCCGATTTCTCTTTGGACGAAGGGGAAGTACTACTACGGGACATGCAAGATATGCGGGATGAATTGACTAAATTTGGAGATTTTATTCAAGGATTGTCAAATCAAAGCCGCGAGATTATTCCATTGAAGCAACGAAAAACAAACATCACCAGACCAGTTACCGTCACAGCCATATGTAATTATAAGCAAAACAATGTAAGTTGATTGTACCAAAACTTTATCATAGAAATGTCTTAAATGACTGATGTACTTTATTGTATTCACTGAGTACCATTTTATCGACGGCTGGTTGTAACACCTGTTCTCATTTATAGCAACAAATGGTCATTAGTAAAGATGAACGATGTACGCTGCAAGACAACAGCCAAAGGATCCGGTGGCGAGTTACCAATTCGTCCGGTCTAGAAGGAATGGTTCCAGGTGTATGCTTCCTCATTCCTCCACCAGACAAGGAAGCTTTAGATGTTGTTGATAGAATCCGAAGACAGTATGACCGTAATGTGACCCTATGGCAGAGGAAGCAATTAAAAATGCGTCAGAACATGATATTCGCAACTATCAAAGTAGTGAAGAGTTGGGACTTAAGTCAGTTCTTAGCAATGGGAGCGGAACAACGGAATGCCATCCGAAGAGCTCTCAATGAAGATGCGGAAAAATTGATTCAGGAAGGTGATCCCAATGATCCTGCCTTAAGACGCCTCCGCAGGGAGATCGATGAAGTCAATAGGCTTTTTGATGAGTTTGAACGTAAAGCAATGGATGCTGAGAGTAAGTTGATTAATTTTATTTGTAAATTGCTGATGTTATTGGACTGCGTACTGCGTACACAAAGTATTCTTAATCAACTTGAATTTCAGTACCGTTTATTTTGTATTTTTTTAAAAATAAATGTTGCTGCCAATTTTTTCCAGAATCTAAAAATACTGGAAAACAATTTTTGGAACAAGTTACCACCCTTCAGTCAGAGTTGGATGAAGTGGAAAGAGTGTTGACAACTCGAGTGAATGCCCCCGTCCCTAAAGACGTGGACTCACTGGAAAGACTGGTCATTGAGCACAAGGAGTTCGAAATAAGACTGCAGACCATCGAGACAAGAGTACAGAATGCTCAGAGGACCTATAACAGTATCCCCCAGAAAACTTCCGCTCTCCAGTCCAAGTTGGAGCATGTGGTTGAAAAATGGGAAAAGATCTGGGCAATTTCCAGTCTGTATGTGGAGCGGCTTAAGTGTGTTGAAATAGTGTTGACCAGCTTGGAAGAAATCACGACATACGTATCTCAGTATGAATTAAAGCTGTCATCACAAGACATTGTCAGCAAGGAAGAGGACAGTTTGCGAAGAACGTCCGAAGAATTATTTTCCATGCAAAATATCATCCATTCACAGCAACATACCGTCGAACAGTTGACTGAAGGTACAAGGAATGTGCGACGGGTTGTTGAGAGATCCCGAGAGTCCCAGAAACGACATCCTGACGTGGACAAGCTTGAAGATGACGTAAACCGAACCACAACACGTTGGAGCAACGTTGTCTCACAAGTTGATGACAGGTATGATATGCCATGGAAAATCATAAAATTAAAATGAATACTGTAATTAGTAGTAATAGTAATTAATTGTAATGAATGTAGCTCTCTATACATTTAGGGTGATAACTTTGGAAGGATAGCTATTGTCTGAATTATTATTTTAGTGTTGATTATGTTCGGTGGAAACTAAATTACAATGGTTGTTTTTACGACTTCTAGACTGCGCAGTTTAGAATCCGTTAATGAATTTGCATCGAAGTACAATAGTTCCTACCATACCGAAATGAACTGGCTGGACAGAGTGGATACAAAAACTAAAAGTTTGCCTTTAGTCGAGGGATCTGGAGCAAAGAGGAAATTACATCCTCATATGGTAATTGTTATACTATTCTGCTATAGATTTATGTCCGTTTTGTACCTGCACTGTAATGCATCTAAAGTATCTGTACTAGTAATATGAGCTTTGTGCAATATGTGTTTGTCCCACATGCTTGTACGCTGTACTATTTTGCGACAGCTTATAGTATTTTTAGATTTACTTCTCAGGGTAATCTCACTAATAAGAATTTTGCATTCCAGACCCTGTACAACAGCGTGATTGAGGAAAAAATCACAATTGAGCAGGTGAACACGATGGGTGCTCGATTGGCCAAAGAAGCAAAGGTATGTGTGCATATTTTCAGTATATTCATTCGAATGCTTTTCATAAACTGAATAGCTGATCTAATAAGTGTATCATGAAGTGTTCATTGTTGTGAGTGGTGTGTGATAGCAGTAATTATGTTATTATTATTAGTAACGTTATTAGTATTAAGGTTATTATTATAGTATAAACGTAGAGTGTATGTAAATATAGGAGGTTTTCTTGTAATGTTAGGTGTTTCTTGTTATTATTTATAAGTACTTGAACATAGGGTTGTTCAAGTGTCTGTGGTAATCATCAGATCTTATAAGTTTGGTGTACATAGGCTCCCTTTGTATAAAAAGTATATGTGTAAGTTCTGAAATCGTGTAAGGAAAGCATTGCTAACTTACATGAGCAGAAAAAAATGTAAAAGACTCGAAAAGGAATTACTGTATGTAAGTACAAAAATAGTACAAAGAATCAGGGCATTCGGAGAAAAACAACTTCTTGGAAATATTATCCTTCAATCCTTCAAGTTCACCATGGATGATTTATGGTAAGGCGATTTTTTCCAGTCCTGTGACTAAACCAACACACGTAGTTGAACCGTAACTCTCCTTTTATTATGATTATCACTGATAAAATTATTTTTAATCAATCCTCTTTTAATACTCAATAATTTCCTGACAATTGCCTAACTCTCATTTCCAGCACCGTTAAGAATAATTTCCTACAAATGGTGAAGGTATTTAATTCACTGAATGCACTCAAAAACAAAACTTGAAATATCAAACTGACCCCAGATTTAATATCGTAACATCTTTTCGTGTATACACATAATAACCTGATTGAGTCACTGACAAGCTCAAGTCTATCTCTAATATCGCGAGAGATTTAGCGAATCCTTTTCTCTCCAAAGATCTGCTAAACGTCTTCTCTTCGTCTAATATGATGACATCTGCACGCTAGAATTAATTAAGTACTACTGGCAGGAAATATAAAAATTGTCTATAACTAAACTGTGACAATTTTCTATTACTATATAGTTTGAAAATTTTGCACGAGTCTCAAAATTCACAGTAGGTCGGATATTTTGGTATTGGGAGATTGTATATAGTAATCACCTATGGGATATTAGTCATTGTAAATGCAAACTATAATAATTATTACGTCTCATTAATAATAAATTTATGACCACTCTGGTTGATCTTTAACACACTCACATTTCTATTAACATATTGTACCATATAGACTTACGACTTAACACTGGAAAACTTTCGCCAAAATCTGGAAGAAGTACATCCCAGTTTGGATGGAAGTCTAGTCAAGAGAGCTAAAGTTCTTTCCGCGGAAGAAGATATTTTCCAAGAGCTGGATCTCTTAAACCTCAAGTATCAACTATTAGTCGACAATTTGTACCACAAAATTCAGCAGCTCGCAACCGTGGCAAGGCAGGAGGATCCATCGTTTCAGGTTATTTGAATATTCTGTGCTCTGAATAATGTTTAAATTTTCGTATAATTTACCACCGATTAATAAGTATTCTGGTCGTTTGCCTAACTCTTAATTACTCTTGTAATTGCAGCAATCATCAGCTGCCGTTCCTGCACCTAGTCCCATTCGAACTTATTATATTTCTCGGAGTTCTTCAAGTCCGCTAAGGTAATTAGTTTGAAAAGTCCGTTGGGAGCACGTCTAATATTAAAAAATGGTGTTCAACTCCATGCAAAACTAATCCAGTAATTTAAAAAAAAATCCATATCGATTTCAAAGTGTTGTAACTGTTTCCCAATGTTTTCTTGAGCGTTCAGCCAAAAATGGAGGTTTTGGAAAATTTCAATAGATTTTGTAGGGTTTAGAATTGCCCGCTGAAATGATGTATTATATATTTACAGGGAAGCTCCTGAAAGTCAAGATGAGGATAGTGTAGATTTTGTGCAACAGAAGTCAACTGCAAGTGTCTCCCTCAGTCCAGTTTCCTTACCTGCTCCCAAAAAACTCTCCGTCACTCCTGTGACAAATGGAGATTCCAAAAAAGGGAACTTAGATGATACTAACAAACATCTACAAACAGCTACCTCCAGCCTACATTTTGCTCAAATTCGCTCCGCAAAGAGAATTGAGCGGGTTGAGGAAGGGATCTCCACGGAGACCGCTACCCAAGTCCCTGTAATCCTTGATCCATCCACTGGAGATGCACTGACCCTAGCTCAAGCAATTGGTTGTGGTTTGGTAGACATAAAGTCTGGAAATTTCCTTGATCCTAAAAGCAACAGGCGGTTGAGTCTTCAGGAAGCAGCTGAGCAGGGCTACATCGAACCTAGCATTTTACACAAACTCCTCGGAGTGTCTGGGTTGGTTGATCCCCAGACAGGGAAAGACCTAACTCTTCTCGATGCCATTAGAAGTGGTCTTTATGACTTGAGTAGGGGAGGGACGTTCGTTGATCCCCAGACAGGATCACCCATCACCCAAGAGCAAGCAGCTCGACTGGGCAGTGCTACACGTGAAAAGGTAAGCCAGGCTGACAAGTCTCCTGCGAACGAGTCTCCTGAAACTCTTCATTCTCCTTCTGACTCTACTTCTTATGTTGTCTCGACCTCTTCTCATGTTGTCTCAACTTCTAAAAATGTTGTTCCAACTTCTTCTAAAGTTGTCTCAACTTCTACAAGCACTATTCCTTCCGGTCCTCCTTTCTTAGTTGATATAATTAAAAAACCTGTATCTCCATCATTACACATGGATTTAAAAACCGGCTATGTCACACTCGTGGGTAAGGACCTGCACAGAATCACATTGCCCCATGCATATCGTCAAGCTCTGCTGGCCATTCAAACCCAAGCGAGTCAGCCCGGCAGTTCTCTATCCGATCTTATTGATCAAGGTTTGATTTCACATAATCCTTCTGCATATCCCCAGCAAAGCATTCGAGTCTTTGATAGGTTTCAGGGTAAATCCTTAACCCTAAGTGAAGCTGTTCACAAAGGAGTTCTCAACCCAGAGTTCACGGAAGTGTATAATCCAATGAGAGCTTCAAGAGTGTCAGTTCAGCAAGCTGTAGATAACAATCTCATAGATGAGCATACTGGCTTATGGGATAGTCAGTCCACTTTGAAGCAAGCAAGAGATGCCTTAGTGATTATGAAGCCCTTAAGTTTAAGGGATTGTCTTGAACTCAACCTAGTTCAAGAATTACCATCAAGTCCTTCAAGGGAAACAATTCCTGTTAGCAAAACAACTACAGCAACAATCAACTTAATTGTGGATCCTATCACAAGAAAAAGCCACACCGTGCTCGAAGCCATCGATAAAGGTATCCTCGACGTCCACCTCAAAACCATCAGTGATGTGTCCCAAGAGAAGCTCATCAATTTACAAGAAGCATTAGTTACAGGTGTTATCTCTCCCGAAGGTTTAGTTAGGGATACTGTCACAGGGGAATTACTCACATTAAAGCAGGCTGCGGAGAAGGGATTGCTATCCTCTGTCACGAGAACGTCCATCTTTAGCATCCCTTGCATTTTGGATTTAACTACTGGAGAATTTGTCTCCTTGCGACAAGCTTTAGAAAGCGAGATTATTGACCCAGAGACGGGCACTGTTCAGGATGCAGGAGGAAAACAGGTAGAGGTGAGGGTTGCGGCGGAGAAACAGCTGATTAATCCTCAAGTTTACCCCACGTTGGAGAGAGGCAGTGGATTTTTTAAACCCATCAAGACATCCTCAAAAGCAAAGAAAAGACCCAAGAAGGAACTAAGCGTTTATGAGGCCGTCATTTCCAGGACCATTCTTCCTTCTGGGGAAGTTCTGGATGCGGAAACAAAGTTGTACACACCCATTGATCAGGCTGTGGAGAGAGGCTCCTTAGATCCGGAGAAAGCTAACTTCCTCAAAGGTTTATACAACATTAATTTAACCACTGCCAGCGTCACTACCACTGTCCGTCATCGAATCACTGTGAGGAAGAAGGAAGTCAAGGAGGGAGTACATAGCATTGACCTGCAAGATGCCGTTGCCCAAGGACTTATTGATGGAGCCAGGGGTACTTTCACGGATCCCAGAACTGGAGACACATTTTCTATCCAAGAAGCTATTGAAGCTGGCAACCTTAAGGTTAATATTGGTAATCAGGAGGATATTGAAGTAGGGCCAAGTGTATCTACATTGGCATTGGGCCAGCTCCAGCCGGGTCAGCTTGGGTCAGGTCACCCTCAACTCAAACAACCCACAGTTGTGTCCGCAGTACACAAGATGGTGCTGCCTCAGCAGTCCTTAGAAGTTAAATACTCCACAGATATCTTCACTGCTCCAACAGAGGACGGTCAAACTCATGTTGCAAGTATGACAACCCAAGTTTATTTCCCGGTTGATGGAACCAAAAGAGATTCTTTAGGCTCGATCAAAGCAGAGGATTTGGCTGAAGTCCCAAAGAAAGAAGATGCATTGAGGGCCGTTACTGAAGAAGTAACTGGAATTGTTACACGAAGAACAGTTGTGATTGAGGACCAATCCACAACCACTGCAACCAAGAGAGTTTCCGTTACAGAAGAACCAGATACAGTAAATAGAAAAGTATCAATACCTGACACAATTGTAGGGAAGAAAGTTGAAGATTATATAAGCGACCTTACGAAAACATTAAAAGATGTGTCTCAGAGAAGTGATAATCAAAAAGAAGAAGATCCGGGAGGGACAATGGTCCCAGTTCCAGAGCAAATACGAGAACTTGTTCCAGAACATGTTCGAGTACTTGCAAAGAAAGGACCTAAAGATGACAAGTCGGAAATTTCTGAAAGTCCTTCCACCAAGCTTGCCACTAAAGTTGATTCTTCCGGTAGCACAGTAACCTTCGAGGAATTGACAGATTTTTCAAAACATGTTACAGCCATAGAACCGAGTGTTGAAACAGATACTCCAATAATTGAGGATCCACTGGTTGGTAGCGGACGAAGAACAGTGACGATGGTGGAAGTCATTAAGACCACAACAGTCCGCACTATCGTTACGGAAGGGAAAGGAAATGAAAGAGAAGGTGGGGAAAGTGAAACACGCTTGTTAGCGCTTCCTGAGACTGAACTTTCACCTGAAGAGAAAGCAATAGAGAAAGTTGAATCCGAGATTCACACTAGTGATTTAAGAGGTCCTACCTTAACCAAGGCAGATGAAACTCGCAGTGATACTAAAACTACCAGTAGTGGCCTAAATGAGAATGAAAAGGATAAGTCTGAAGAGAAGGATCTAGATAAAACTACTCCCCGTGAGAAAGTACCTAGTTTGTCCAAGACTGATATTGTTGAAGAAATTTCCCCGGCAGCTATTACCACCACTCAAGTAGTTACTGTTTTAAAAGCTATTCAAGGAGAGGAAAATGTCACAGACTTTATGGATAAATCCATACCAAAAGAAATTACTACTGGAGAAGATTCCAAAAAGCGAGGCAAGGTAAAGGAAGGGACACCCCTTGAAGAATTGGAAGTCACTGAAGTAACCACAGTCACGGAGCAGATTAGCTCAACTGTCCTTCCCAGTAAAGAAGATACTACCATTCCATCAATTCAAAAGAGTCCTTCCGATGAAATAATAATTGCTCCTCCAACGAATGAAAGTCAAGACACAGTCCCGGAAACTGAGCTTCTTGAACAGATTGAGATTATCCAAGAAACGAGACCGGATGTACCTGAAAAATCAGATGAGCCTTATGTTAAGAGTGAGGAATTGATTTCTACTGAAGTGCCTCAAGACAAGAATGCTACTGAAACTACAACAACTACAACTGTCGTTACTGTTGTATCCCAAACTCTCATTTCCAGTGAAGGGGTAGAGCATCCAAAGGATGGTACTGAAACACCTTCAGATATTTTACAAAAGCTAGAAAGCGCTCCAGTTCCAACGGATGGAATTGAACATGTTGGCATTCCTGCAGATGTTTTGAAAATGTTAGAAGACACTCCAGTTCCAAAGGAAAGCGCTAAGGAGCAGACTGAAACTCCTACAGATGCTTTGAAAAACTTAGAGACCACTCCAGTTCCAACGGATGTCGCTGAGGAAACTAAAACACCTTCCGAAGTTTTGAAAAAGGTAGAAGAAAGTACTCCAGTTTTAAAGGATGGGGCTGAGGAGACAGAAACTCCTTCCGATATTTTGAACAAGCTAGAAAGCGCTCTAGTTCCAAAGGATGTAACTGAGGAGTTAGAATCACCTTCAGACTCTCAAGATAGTGTTACTGAATCTACAACAACTACTACTGTCGTTACGGTTGTTTCACAAACTATCATTTCCAGTGAAGGGGTGGAACAACCAAAGGATGGCGCTGAGGAAACTGAAACTCCTTCAGATCTTTTGAAAAAGCTAGAAGATGCTCCAGCTCCAAAGGATGGCATTGAAGAAACTGAAACAACTTCAGATTCTCTGAAACAGCTCGAGAGCTCTCCAGCTCCAAATGATGGCACTGAGGAAACTAAAACACCTTCCGAAATTTTGAAAAAGCTAGAAAGCACTCCAGTTCCAAAGGATCGCGCCGATAAAACTAAAACTCAGGCGGAGGATTTGAAAGCGTTAGAGGGCGCTCCAGTTCCAAAGGATCGCGCTGATAAAACTAAACCTCAGGCGGAGGATTTGAAAGCGTTAGAGAGCGCTCCAGTTCCAAAGGATTACGCGGAGGAGACTGAAACTCCTTCTGATATTTTGAAAAAGCTTGAGATCGCTACAGTTCCAAAGGATGGAACTGAGGAGTTAGAATCACCTTCAGATTCCCAAGATAGCGCTACTGAATCTACAACAACCACAACTGTCGTTACGGTTGTATCACAAACTGTCATTTCCAGTGAAGGGGTGGAACATCCAAAGGATGGCGCTGAGGAAACTGAAACTCCCTCAGATGTTTTACAAAAGCTAGAAAGCGCTCCAGTTCCAAAGGATGGCGCTGAGGAAACTGAAACTCCCTCAGATGTTTTACAAAAGCTAGAAAGCGCTCCAGTTCCAACGGATGGAACTGAGGATGTTGGCATTCCTGCAGATGTTTTGAAAACGTTAGAAGACACTCCAGTTCCAAAGGATGACGCTGAGGAGACTGAAACTCATTCAGATGTTTTGGAACAGCTAGAAAGTACCCCGGTTCCAAAGGTTGGAACTGAGGATGTTGGCATTCCTGCAGATGTTTTGAAAAAGTTAGAAGACACTCCAGTTCCAACGGAAGGCGCCAAGGAGACTGAAACTCCTTCCGATGTTCTGAACAAGCTAGAAATCGCTGTAGTTCCAAAGGATGACACTGACAAAATTAAAGCCCCTTCAGATTCTCAAGATAGTGTTACCGAATCTACAACAACCACAACTGTCGTTACAGTTGTATCACAAACTGTAATTTCCAGTGAAGGGGTGGAACAACCAAAGGATGGTACTGAAGAGCCTGAAACACCTTCAGATTTTGCGAAAAATCTAGAAATTGCCCCAGCTTTAACTCAGGAAAGCGCAGTGTCTATTCCAGATGACGTCTCCAAAGTTACAGATGGACCTGATACGATTCCAGCCCTAGTATCTCCCAAGGATTCGGAAAAGACTGTCGTAGTGATAAATACCGAAGTGCAAGAGTCTCAGGCAATTAATGATGTCTTACCAACTGATGAGGAACCAAGAATCCGTAAAGACTTGCTGGATGATGTTACTCTGGATACTACAACAACACATGTAACATCTCAGGTTACCACAACCACTACAGTTACCATGCAGGAAGTATTAAGCTCAATGCCTGCATTAGTCATGGAAGTTGCTGAAGGTGACATTACTATGAACGAAGAACCTTTGAAACATGTTGTGATACCGACTGAAGAAACAAGCAAGGGTGGTGTTACAATTGAGGAAATCAGTAGTGAACCTTCTACTGAAACACCGACTGATGACAAGTCTCCTCTTGAAGGTAAATCTCTGGAAAAACCAGACGAAAGCAATAAGTACGATGATTCCTCCAAAACTCCTTCAGCTCCCGGCTCGCAAACAGTAGTGGAGAAAGTTACTGAAGAAATTGTAGTTACAGAAACTTCCGAGCAGTTCATTAGCGGCGAAGAACCCAAAGAGGTAGATATTTATGAAGCTTTCATGCAAGGGAAAATAGCACCCGAGCAGGTGATCATCAAAACGGACGATGCTCAAGAGATGACTCTGAGCGAAGCCATAGAAAGTGGTAGGGTTGACAAAGGTAGTGGAGAGGTCATCACATCATCGGGCTCGAAATTATCCTTCCTCCAGGCACTTAAATACGGAGCCCTTACCCTTGCTGCTGCTCCAATTGCTCTAGCAGCAGCTCCTGTGATAGGCGTCAAACTGTTAGCTGATGAGGTAAAGTCTAGAATGAAGAAAGACCCAACGAAGGAGGGTGATTTGACCAGCGAGGGTTCTCAACTGCCTAGTCAAACTACTGATCTTCATCCAGGAAAACAAGCCATTCCTGAAAAGTCCTCAACTTTGGAATCGCCTGAAGGAAAAACTGTTGAACCAAGTCCTCAGTTAGAAAGCAAGTCTAAAAGACTAGAAGAAGACAGCACTAAACTAACTGAATCAACGTTACCGACTAACTCTCAGCCAATCACAGCTGAAATGTTAGTCCAGGAATCTCCAGAAGAGAAAATTTCCCAGAAGGACGGGGTTCCTAAAGGAAATGAACCTGCTGTTTCTGAACAGCTCGATGACACAACTACCACTGAGCAAGACCAAATGAGGCCTGCAGACCAAGGAAAGGTACTTTTACCAGCTGATACCACAGAAGTATCTTCTACCGAAGATGATGGTGTTCCTCAAGTCAAACCAGCGGATGATTCCTCTGCCAGTCAGGTCGATGTAGTAAAACCAACAGATGTCACAGATGAATTGGCTTCATGTCTTATTCAAGAGGGTGAAGCCCCTGTTACTGGAGATACTACCAAAGCATTAGAACTTGAAGAGACAACTGTGAGCATTACTTCTACAGAGACAATTATCACAACATCCGAGGAGTCACAACCTGAGGGTGAAAAATCAACGGAAGAGCCCAGCAGCACTCAAGTTAAAATCTCTGAGATTCCGGATCAAAATATAAAGGATGAACTCACAGCGGATATTGTCAAGCCCGCTGAAGTGACTCCTGTGATATCCTTGGACAAAGAGCTGGAGAAAGCACTCACTGAGCCTATTGACGTTGACGTGGAGCACACGTCGCCCCAAACCGATGAGAAGGTTCGAGATGAAGCAGATAATGTCAACTTAATCCCATCATCTAACGTTGCTGAAGATAAAGAACCCAGCAGCACCCAAGTTGAAATCTCTGAGATTCCGGATCAAAATATAAAGGATGAACTCACAGCGGATGGTGAAAAGTCAGCTGAAATTACTCCTGGGATATCCGTGGACAAAGAGCTAGAGAAAGCACTCACTGAGCCTATTGACGTTGATGTGGAGCACACTTCGCCCCAAACCGATGAGAAGGTTCGAGATGAAGCAGATAAAGATAACTTAATTCCATCAACTAAATTAACTGAAGATAGGGAAATCTCTGTGGTAGAAACAACAACCACTATTACGGAAGAGGTTAAAGTCATTGTGCCAGATTCACCCTCTCAAGCTGAAGAGTCACTGGCGTCCGTACTATCAACACCTATGGATACGGTTCCAGATGCGCCGATAAAAGAAGTCAAAATAGCCGAATCACCTACGTTGGCTGAAGATAATAAATTATCCGAACCAGAAGCAGCTGGAAAAATCGAAGATGGAAAAACCTCAGAGCCAGAAACCCCAACTCCTACGATCATAGTTTCCGAGATTAATGTACCTTCAGAAACAACAGTAACAGAAACATCAGCTCAAATTGACGATGTAAAAATCTCGACATTAGAAGCTCAAACGGAAGATGCTAAAGTCCCTGCTCCAGAGACTCCAATTGAAGACAAGAAAGACTCTGTACCAGATTCATCTGCTCAAACTAAAGATGAGAAAGTGCCTTCATCCACGGCTTCAATTGAAGACCCCAAGGTCTCTGCACCAGAGACTCCAATTGAAGAAACGAAAGTCGATGTTAAAGAATTTCCAGTTGAAGATGCTAAAGTCCCTGCTCCAACGACTCCAACTGAAGACAAGAGAGACAATGAACCAGAATCATCTGCTCAAACTAAGGATGAAAAAGTATCTTCACCTAAGACTCCAATTGAAGAAAAGGATGTAACTACAGCTGAGGCTCCAATTGACGACACGAAAGAGTCCGTTAAAGATGAAGTTCCAATTGACGACACGAAAGAGTCTGTTAAAGATGAAGTTCCAATTGTTTCAGAAACTAAAGTCTCTGCTCCAGAGACTCAAATTGAACAAGCTAAAGTCTCTGCTCCAGAAATTCCAATTGAAGAAACTAAAGTCTCTATCAAAGAAGTTTCAATTGAAGATACTAAAGTTCTGGCTCCGGAGGTTCCAATTGAAGACACTAAAGTTCTGGCTCCGGAGGTTCCAGTTGAAGACGTTCAAGTCCCTGTGAAAGAAGAAGTTTCAATTGAAGATACTAAAGTTCCTGCTCCGGAAGTTCCAATTGAAGAAGCTAAAGTCTCTGCTCCAGAGACTCCAATTGAAGAAGCTAAAGTCCCTGCTCCAGAGACTCCAATTGAAGAAGCAAAAGTCCCTGCTCCAGAGACTCCAATTGAAGATGCTAAAGTCTCTGCTCCAGAGACTCCAATTGAAGAAGCTAAAGTCCCTGCTCCAGAGACTCCAATTGAAGACAAGAAAGATTCCGAGCCAGAACCATCTGCTCAAACTAAAGATGAAAAAGTTCCCGAATCAGAAATTTCGAAAGACATTCATAAGCCTAGTGATGATAGTAGCGTGGTCACAACTTCCATCCAAGTCGAAGAGAAAGTCACTATTGAAACCACGGAAGTTTCCACATCATCATCCAAAGAGCCACAGACAATTGGAGACAGTGACCTCCCAGCTCAAAATGTACTCCCAGTATCAACTGATTCCGCGGAGAAAGTCTCTTCAGAAGACGATAAGACCTTTGCATCCACACCATCTCAAATTGTGACTTCATCCTCAGATGATGATAATAAGGATTCTACCCAGAAAATTGATCCCGCTACTGGTAAAACCATAAGCGAGGAAATTATTACTGTTCATGAAACGGTTGTAACGGAGGAAGTTGTAAGTCGACCTTCTGGTGAAACCTCTCCCCAAAAAGAAGGACCAGATGACACCAAAGTCTTTAAGGAACAAGTATCTCCCACAGAGCCCAACGCTCCGATCATCAGTACAGATGACTCTGCTGAACTCGCAAATTTAGCCATACTTGACCCCGTTCCACAGGTCGTAATCCAAGATATCACGGAAACTTCAACCATTACATCTGAAGAAGAAATATCTGAAATATCCTCAAAGGTTCCAGAGAAGAGCCCACAAATAATTGCGGAGGAACAGTTGATGCAAGCTATTCCAGGGGAAACTGAGGTTCTTGACACAGAAGCCGTAGAGTCGTCTACTGATAAGAAGCCATCAGAAAAATCCGCAGACGTGCCTCAACCTAAAGTTGTGGTAGAGCAAGAACAGGATATGGATACTACTGAAATTGCTTCTCTACTCTCACAAGAATCCACTCCAGCGCCCGTTCAACAAGCCGTCGTCTCAGTATCAAACACAGAATTGGTCAACGTTCCCACCAATGGGTGGTCTCTGGTCGAAACTATACAAACTGGCCTACTCGATCCGGTACAAGGTCTCCTTACCATCCCAGGAACAGACCGCTTGGTATCCTTTGAAGAATGCATTCACTTGCAAATTATTAATCCTCAGTCAGCCCAAGTTGTGGATGCCACCGGACGAAATCTCACTCTAGACAAGTCTTTGGAAAAACAAGTCCTTGATAGTACTGGCCACTATAAGAAACAACCGGATGAGACATTAAATTTGCAGGAAGCAATTGCTGCAGGCTATGTCATACCCCAAGATCCCAATGAGTCTCCCAAAATTCTCTCTGAAATTGAATCATCTGAAGGTGCTATCTCGACCTCAACATTTACATCCGTCGAAAATACAGTCCTAGTAGAAACTATTATCAAAGGCATGCCTGAATTAAATCAAGATACAGAGCAAGCACCCAAGCTTCAAATTTCTGAAGGGGTTACTTTTGACCCTGAGACCGGAACTATTTGTGATGAAACAATGCATGAAGAATTGGACCTTCTTTCAGCAATCTTGGCAGGGAAGATTAAACCCACAAAGGTAAAGGTTAGGGATCCAGTCACTGGCAAAGAAATCAATATAAATGAAGCCATGAGGAAAGGGATGGTTGACAAACGTACAGGAAAAATCAAGTCTCCATCCGGCCCTGACGTGAGTCTCGTCGATGCTGTCAAGTTGGGAACAGTGGCTGTGATTGCACAGCCGATTGTGTCAATGGAAGTGAGTAAAACTGAAACTGTGACGCAAGATTCTACAGTCGGCATGTTAGAACATCCCTCACCTTCGGAGACCCGAACTGTGAGCAAGAGCTCTTCCAGCACTACAATTGAGGAAATCATCATTTCCGAAGAAATCATCCCTATCGAGTCCGTTGTCACTACAACCACAACTGTGACCACTACGACTGTCGTCATCACCCGGATCTCTAGGATTAAAGTCCCACCGGGTCAGCTCGTTGAAAGTGGGCTAGTTGATGCTAAGACAGCAGAGGTATTGTCCGACCCAAAGAATTTCCAAGGCCCTGCCGGAGAAACGCTAGACTTGAAAGAAGCACTGGCAGTGGGTAATATCGATGGGAATTCTGGGGCCATTCTGGAACTACAAACCCAGCAACTCTTGACCATTAGCGAAGCCCTTACTCGAAACATCTTTACAGATGATGGCTACTTCCTCCTCCCAGTTGGACGAAGTTTGTCTGTCCCAGAATTAAAAACACAGGGGCTCTTTGACCCAGAAGAACAAAAGGTCATTCATCCTGAGACCGGGGATAGTCTCACAATTTCCCAAGCCATTCAGAGTGACGTACTAAATCCCATGTCACCAGTGACTCATCCAGTCTCACAAGAGAAATTGTATTTGGCGGAAGCTGTCCAGAGGAAGGTAGTGGACAATGAGACGGGTGCTATTAAAGACCCACAGGGAGACATCCCACTCTTAACGGCTGTCAGCACTGGAGCTTATGAGGATTGTAAGCACCCCCTGAGCGAGACCCTTGCCCCTGTCGCAATGACTATCCCTGCTGCCATCAAGAGAGGCCTTGTTGACCTAGAGAAAGGAACAGTGGAGAATCCCGCGACCCAGGAGATCATGACCATTGAAGAAGCTGTTGAAAAAGGATTGGTTATGGTATTACCTACAAGAGATGCTAAAGAAGATACTCCTGATGCTGCTGCTGCTGTTGACAAAGAAGCTATTACTATTGCTATTGAGGAAGGTCCTGTGGACATCCAGAAAGGAATCTTAGTAGACCCTGAATCTGGAATGGTGTCTTCCATTGAAGAAGCTCCTCAGGCTGGTGTTGTTGCAGCCCCTATCTCAACATCCACACAGTTGTCTGCTTCTGAAACTTTGGAAGACAAAACTAAACAGGAACCAGCAATAGCACAGACGGGTGAGACTGTTGAGACAGTTACTGTGACTACATTACATGAAACAGTGGAGGAATCCATGGTGACGAAAGATCTAGTCCCTCCTACAAAAGATTCAGCTAGTACAGGAAAAGATTCAGATGCTTCACCAACAACAGATACAATTACTACTGGGACAGCAACTCCGGGAAAGGATTCAAAAACCCCGAAGGATTTGATCACTCCAGAAGCGCCAGAAGTTCCTTCGGATAAGAACTTAACAGTTGTCCCGACTCAAAAGAAAGAAGTTTTACAAGCCGGAAATGTAGCAGTGCCTGAAGAAAAATCGAGCAAGTTTAATTTTGCAGAGGGGCTGAAAAAAGGCTTAATAGCAATTGCTGCTGCCCCTGTTGTAGCCGGGGCTGCAGTTATAGCTGCTCCCATCCTTGCTGGAAAAGCAGCCGTGGATGCCATCAAAGCCCGCCGAGAGAAAGGTACTACTGAAGTTAGCTCGGAAAAGATAACCCTGGAAATTGCTCCAAAAGAAACTCCTCGGAAAATTGCTCCAGCTGTTCCTTCCAAGGAAATTGTTCCATCCGAGACTTCTCAGTCAGGTGCTCCAACAGCACTTCCAAGAAAAATTGCTCCGTCACAACCTTCACAGGCGGATGCTCCAACAGCACTTCCAAGAAAAATTGTTCTGGCAGAATCTATCCAAAGTAATATTCCATCAGGAGATTCCCAAACAATTGAGACATCCGAAGTTTTACAAACCACTGTAACCGAAATTTCTCAAGAAACTACTTCCTCGCAAGTTCCACAAGAAATTACTTCCTCGGAAGTTCCAAAAGAAATTGCTTCCTCGGAAATTCTCCAAGAAACGGCTCAATTGGAACCTACCCAGGAAAATGTTGAGTTTAAACCTATTG
This sequence comes from Allacma fusca, assembly GCA_947179485.1. Lineage (NCBI taxonomy): Eukaryota > Metazoa > Arthropoda > Collembola > Symphypleona > Sminthuridae > Allacma > Allacma fusca. Next base: position 30,720,005 of record OX359246.1, read on the forward strand.
ACATTGAAATCACCACTTCCCAAGCCAAATATCAAGAGCAAAATGCTGAGGAAGTCCAAGACGAGACAGTTTGGGATGAAACTAAAGAATTGAAAAAACCATACCCTCTCCAAGTTGCCGTCAAACTTGGTCAGTACGACGCTCAAACTGGTCTGATCAAACTCGAAAGTACGGGTGAGTTCGTCACTCTAGAAGATGCTATTGACCAGAATGAAATTGAGAAAGATGCTCCTACAATCCGAGATCCTCGAACAGGCTCTGTCCTGTCCCTTGCAGAAGCTATTGATGTAGGACTCATTCAACAGAAAACAGGCCAAGCTCTTGACCCAGTCACTGGAGCGGAGCTTAATTTAGACGAAGCAATCCAAGCTGGCATCCTTATTTCCTCCAGTCGACTTACCTTGCCTGAAGCAATTCATACAGGCAAATATGATCCATCCAATAACACCGTCGAAGTTGATACTGGGAACGTGCTTCCCCTGAAACAGGCCATTGACTCCGCCGCTCTCACAGTAGACACAACTGTGGTGAGACATTTTGCCACAGAAGATCTCATTCCATTCAAGGCAGCCGTATCCTCGGATCTCATCAATCTATCCAGTGGCAGCGTTAAAATATCCCCGGAAAATGCATACAATGTTGTTGAAGCTCTGGAAGCAGGCTGGCTCATTGAAGTAAAGCAACCTCTGTCCTTGACTGAAACCATCGTGAAAGGACTATTCAACCCCACGGACTCAACTTTCCTGGAACCCCGCTCAGGGAAACATATCAATTTACAAGAAGCCCTCCAAGTTAACCTCATCGATTCCGATTCCGTTCACGTTAAAGATACTCGAGAAGGTTTTGTGAAGAAAATGCCTCTCAAAACAGCAATAGTGGAAGGATTCGTTTCCGGACAGGATGGGAGTGTCCAAGATTTTGAACACAATGAAGTTGTCCCACTGGAAGAAGCCCTCGCAAGAAATCTCATCATCGATAGCCGTATGCCTCTCTCCTTACAAAAAGCCCTTCACCTTGGCCTCTATTGTGAGAGGACGGGTCGAATCACGGATCCCAATACTGGCAATCCAATAACTCTTCATGAAGCCATCCGGAGATTGGTCATTAATCCAAATCTCCCTTGCTACTGGTCCGAGGAGGCCAAGAAGCTCCTCTCACTCGTTGAGACCTGTCGTATTGGAATTATTGAAAGACAGCAGGGTGTCATGTGCCTCCCGTCAACATCTACACACCCCGACCCTAGAGAACTATCCCTAACGGAGGCCCTAGCCAAAGACTACATCGTCGACATAGAAAGCTCCTTCAGCCTCTACAAAGCCCTACAGATAGGCCTCTATCATTTGGAAAGTCAGAAGTTTGTGCATCCCTCTACCGGGAGGAAACTCACAGTAGCTGAAGCCTGTAAAGAGCAACTCCTCAATCCTGAAACATCCATTGTGAAGAGTATCCAAACTAAAACCATCCTCAAGTTACCAGATGCCATCCTTCAAAATGTCATTGACCCCGTCAAGGGAACCTACAAATTGGCCGAGGAAGAGTTACCCCTCAACGTTGCAAGGGACCAAGGCTTTATCCTAACCACGGACAGGAACTTAACCGTTGAGCAAGCCATCCGTCACCAGTTGTACGACAAGAGCATCGGGAAATTAGCGGATCCATTGCTCTGCGACTGGGTCCCAGTTGACCAAGCCATCCAGACCAAGCTCATTGACCCTAGTACAAGCGCCGTGAAAAATTTGAAAACTCAGGAAATTAAATCCTTCATAGCAGCCCTGGACACGAAGGAAGTCATCCCTGAGAAGGGGACCGTTGTGGATGCTCGGAATGGACAGCAAATCCCCCTGGACACTGCTCTGGATAAGCACATTATCCTAACTGTAACCCAACCTGTGAGTTTTGGCCTCGCTGTGACAGAGAATTACATTGATTTCAAACGAGGGACCTTCTGTGACCCCCGGAACTCTGTGACAACCCCCCTCCACATAGCTGTAATGAATGAACTCATTGAGGCAGGTAGTGCTGTAGTTCGAGAACCCGGCTCAGGTAGCTTTAGGAACCTTCGGGAGGCAGGGAAAAGTGGTCTAATAGATTTAAAGAGAAGGGCTCTAGTTGACCCCGAAACTTCCAAACTCAAACCATTGTGTATCATTTTTGAGCAAGGGACTGTAGTATTTTTGAGGGAGGCCATCTCATTTGACTTGGCAAGAGAGAAAGATTATTTGGACTTGAACACCTACATGTTCACCGACCCCTCCGAGAAGATCCCAATGACACTGATGGAAGCCATGGATATTAATGCCATTGATCCCAACTCCGTCGTCTTCAAGGATACCTTAAAGAAGAGGCTTGTCAAGTTCCCTGAAGGCTATAAATTAGCCCTCATTGATCCCACAACATCCAGCATCGTGAATACTGCAAACCGCTTCTCTACCCCCCTCAAACAAGCAATAGAAAATAAATTAATTGTGACTCCTCGGAGTCCATTTGGCTTGATAGGAGCATTGGACTACCAAATGTACAATCCTAGTACGGGTCAGTTCACTGATCCGTATGCCTCAGAAGGGGCGAATCAGCTAACTCTGAGAGAGACTCTTGCAAGGGGCTTGATTGAGCCGAACACGACCGTTGTGAAAGAGCCCCAGAGTGGGAAACTAATTGCTTTAGAGAATGCAATCAGTGAGGGAATTATAGATGCGGAAGAGGGCTGGCTCATTGATCCGGCCACCGGCATCCGTCAGAATCTCCTGGACGCTTGGAAAAATGGATTGTTGGTTCCAGCTGAGGCTAGGGTAAGACCTATTGCTTCTTGGGATCAAAACTCTGGAGCTGCTGTGCCGCCTTTCATAATAGCGTTGATTGAGATTTTTAATCACCGTATCTTATATATTTACCATATAACCCATTATTATACATACTATGCCACAGCATTCGCTTGCGGGGTTTACTGTTTTTTCCCTTTGGTTGAATTTTTTAATACAAATTACAGTATAATATTTACTATATACTTACGTATATCTTTACAAATATACAAAAATATTCACCGCACCCGTTTTTTAATAACACCCTTCACCCTTGTTCTTGTACCTGTTTTCTGTTTTTATTTTTGTAAAAAAAAATTTTAGACTTTCTGAGAGTGCGTTTTTATAATGGCATACTTATATTTGCGACATATGTATGGATAATAACTTTATATGCTAAAGATTATTTGCTTGCCAACTCACAATATTATATGTGGGCAAAGCGTATGGCTATACAATAATAATTATTATATATAATGGAAACATTTGAATTCAGTCTGCGTTCCAAACGTATTTACATATGGTATTCAGTATTATGAGACAACTCATATGGAATTTGCCGATGTATCTACTATATTATGTATATTAATCATATACTATGCTTACGGTGGTGCCCGAATATATTATATGCCATTTTGCTGGAATGGTCAAACCTCGTCTATAAGTAATACCAATTGTATTAACATTGTGGAACCAGCTTTGCGTTGGATGTAATTTACTTGTACTGCATGGGTTATTGTTTGGATAACTTATCACACATGGCTAATATTAATTATTATTGGATGAGAAGGCATGTTACCATCGTAACCCGTTCCACTCTACACACTGTGCAAACTTGTTGTACTTTTACGTTACACATCTTTCCCAAAATACGGGGGTCCAAAATGCTTCCCGAGCTGTGAGGCGGAATTTCAGGGGTTTTGCTCAAATTTGACAATAGTTTTCTATATGAATTCATATGATTTTGTTTTTTTTTTTAAATATTATCTACTTTTTGTAAATTTCAGAATTTTGGGGGTAAATTGAAGAGGCATTTTTAACAAAATATATTAAACCCAGTTAGATTTTTTGATATGTAGGACACTTCTGCTTTTATTATTTAAAAACAAATTAAAATGTATGCAAAAAAAGCTGACATTTTTTAGAATCCATGCTCGGGAAATATTTGAAATTTGACCCTTTTTTGTACTGACACTCACCCACTTAAATAGTAGACTATTACTGACACTAATTCTCTCGTTAAACTGCATATATATGTACATATTAATGACAGGATGCGCTCATATGATTTGTTCATTCAAATTGATATTTGTGCATCTTCCGGATTTTTAATTAGTAAATATATGTGTTGAATCCAATTGAGTGTTTTCGTTGGAGCATGTTTAAAATTTGGACTTGAGGACCTTATACTGTGCAGTTAATCTCTTGGGTTTTATTATTATTCCCCAAGGGATTTAAATCCTACAGTGTATGCATGTATGTATCTATAATGATATATAGTTACATGATTGACTCATACATTGTAGTTTTGGGACATGTACTTGTATTTGCTTTATTACTGTGTACATATCCGGGCAAGACTTTTTTTACGTTGATTAAATTGTATGCACTTACACTCTGGTACTACTTACTTACTTCCAAAACAATGTGAGATTGTTATAAAATGTTGGAGAGAACATAATATAATAATTGGAATTAATAATCGACCGACTCACTTACCGTATTTAAGTATACCTACCTGTACCAAAAAAAGAAAAAAATAATAATACAGATGGTAAAACTCAGTTTATGATACATGCAAGATCTCATGATTTGGATTTTGATGGTTGTGTAATCACTATCTATTTATTGCCTGTGTATGTAGGTGTATTGGGAAGTAGCTAAAGCTAATAAGCGTTATTTGATCTTTGGATATATTTACATATACGCCCTGAATTGCAATTTCGATATATGCTATATATGGTTGGAGTTTAAGCTATATACAAACTATATATTTAGATTTTAAGCTATGAAGTGATTCGAGATTTAAGCATATGAGATTTTGATGCCTGCCTGGGATGCAGTTTTTTGGACGACGGATTGCCCTCATTATTTTACCTCCTAATTGTACCTCTTACTATTTTTTTTCGTTGCCCTTGTTGTTAAATAGGATTTTGTGTGACATTTGTTTTGTAATATGGTAATTTTTAAGAAACTGTATTACTAGTAGCTTTACCTATAATAATTTTACTTGTATTTAATTACGATAGTTGCCCCGCGGGATAATAACAATATAGCATGTACATACTACCTTGTTCTCCAAATACTATGATTGATGTATGAAAATCGCGTCTTGTTACCCGTTTGCTATATATCACATATCTATATGATTCCTGCATTATGAGACAGAGTGCGAGGTCGCATTTCTGACTTCACTTCTTTTATGTATTTTTTTGTTGTTGTTGTTGTTGTTGTCACCTTATATAGAAATATTTAGTTTTTTATTTTTTGATAATTTTTACTACAACCCTTTTGTTCTTTGTAGTTTTGTTCTTGTATAAGACTGCTGCGGCGTGTGTGAGTGGAATAATGAATTTAAACATGGAGTGTATAATTGTTTGCATTTTGTGAATGGTTTTGATTGATGTTGTTTTTTTATTACCTTATATACTATTTTAAATTGTTCAGTTTTTCAAAAGCTTTTAGAAGAAATAATCAGCTACATGCTATGAGCTATTCTATGGTTGCTTGAGGAATGAGAACCGCCCCGAATTATAATCACCATTGGGTTTGTGCTTTCTAGCTTGCCATTGAAGCCCAGTATCGCAATTGCGACGGCACCATGACCAATCTTATGGAATGGCTCCAGGATATTGAGAGACGACTCGCAACACAGGAACATGTCAAGGAGACTTTGGATGAACTTAAGAGACAAACTCTGACCGTCAAAGTATGCTATTTTTGGGTGGATTTTTTGAGTGTTGCGAAGGAATAATGCGTATCAATAATAATGAATAATAATGATTTTTTTTTGGAACTTGGTCAGTGGACACGAGGAATGCATTTTTCCCATGATTTTTAACACTTTGAAACGCTGTTTGAATTCAGGGTTTCATAAGGACCAAGAGTTTTATTTTGTTATGAATTTAACTAAGCATGCTGAGACATTTTGAAGTAAGTTTCAAATGTATTAAAAATGTGAAATGTATCCCTCGTGTCTATTGAGTGTTTTGAAAGTTCCAATGGTTTGGATTTCAATGTATTATTATGTATGTCTATTTTTGGGGATTTTCTGCGTGTCTTAGAACATTCGTGATGAGATTGATGATCACAGCCAGCCCGTGGGATCCTGTTTAGACCAAGTAAGGGATCTTGTATCTAGAGGAGGGGACGTTCTCTCTTCTGAAGAGATTTCCTCATTGGAGAGAAACGGGAAAACTCTGAAGACTCGTTATGAACGAGTAGTAGATCAATCTGAGAAGCTCCTCCGTAAATCCACAACAGCTTTGGATGAACTCAAAAAATACAAAACAGAAGTGACCACTTTCAAGACTTGGATGGACCACTCGATCCGCTCATTGGAAGAGAGAGAGCGAAATGTTCATAATCTTAGTTCGAGTGGTAGGGACAATACCAAAGAATTCCTCTCCGACGTTATTGCTCATCAGGGAGACCTCCGCTTTATCACAATGTCGGCCCAGAAGTTCATTGATGAGTCCCGAGACTACCTTCAAACTCTCAATGACTTCCGTACCAACCTGCCAACCAGAATGCCTTATTTGGAACCACGAGAGTCCGCTGTGAAACATGAAGTCACACAACTCACATCTACTTACCAAGACTTGCTCAACAGAGCTAACAAATTATTTGATAAATTATCAAGCCTAGGAAATAAACAGAAGGACTTCCAGGATGCTCTTAATAAAGCCCTAGCCTGGCTTAAGGATATTCAGCCTCGTGTTCAGAAACTTATTAATGAACCCATCGCTGGGGAACCCAGACTGGTGGAGGATCAACTTGCAAAGGCTAAATCTTTACAAAATGAAGTTCTAGCTAATGGTAGGATTATGGAGAATGTCCGTCAGGCTACTAATAACCTGTTGAATAGCATGGAGGAATTGTCCCCTGCTGAGCGACAACAAATTGAGAAAACTGCGGATGAACTTGATAATAAATACCAGAATCTGTTGGACGTTCTTGGTGAGCGTGTTAAAGATCTGGATTCGGCTCTGGTACAAAGTCAAGGTGTTCAGGATGCTGTTGACAGTGTGTCCACTTGGCTTACCACAGCAGAGAATAATCTCAGGTAATGATGCAAATACACAATTATTAGATCCCACCTTAAGGTTGTATTGTTATTTATGTGGTAATTAGTTGTTGCTTTGCTATGATATAATCACGAACATATCCATATTTACAAATGTGAAGATACTTATAAGTAATATGTATGTACTGCAAAATTTCTCATTGAATCTAAATTCTGCCGGTTGCATTCACATAAAATTATGATCACTTTATTGTAAATGTAGGACTATTTTGAAACCCGCGAGCTTAATACGAGAAAGGCTGGACGAGCAAATCCGTGAAGTGAAGATGCTCCAAGCCGATATTGATTCCCACCGTCCCAGTATTGAGAGTATGGCTCGAGCAGCTGATGATCTTCTCCGGTCCGGCAACTCGCGCATATCAAAGAAAGTCGAAGAAAAGTTAAAGAACGTCCTCGCCCGTTATGAGAAGCTAGTCGAGAAGCTCGTTAATCGGGCTGTCTTCCTCAACGATGTCTCCACTGCCTTGGATACCTTCAACCACTCAGCCCAATCCTTCGAGAACTGGTTCTCAGACATGTTCGAAATTATTGAGACCAAGTTGGTTGGGGAGAATGCCGCTGCTTTATTGGAGCAAGTCCTCCGACGCAAGGAAGAGAAGAAGCGAGAGTTTGATGAAGTGGTCTCAGCCGGGAAAGCCCTTGTCAGCAAGAAGGATGTCACTGACACTCAGCCAACCAAGGATAAAATTAAGGTAGTTACTAAATCAAAACGAATACAAATATTTCAAAAAAATAGCAACTATCACCAATTATTGTTAGCTATAGTAGTAATTAAGTATTTTGAAATTAAATGAACATGTTAATTCTTTTGCAGTCCCTTGAAAACCAATGGCGAGACCTAAACGCGACTCTCGACGACAAAACCAAGCTGCAGCGGCAGAAAGCTGAGCATTTGAATGCGTACGAACGACTCCGTGATCAAGTTCAAACATGGCTATCCTCAATGGAAACCCGAATCCACAGCCTGAAACCCGTTGCAGTTGATCTTGACATCATCAAACAGCAAACGGATGAGTTAAAACCTCTGGTCAAGGAACATCGTGACTACAGCTCCACAATAGACAAAGTCAACGAACTAGGCTCAGCCTTCGAATCCCTCTCCCGATCAGATCGGGCTGAAAGTCCTCGCCGTCGTATTGTCACAAGTCCAACGAAGCGACCCAGTTTCCGCTCTTCTGAACCTCGAAGTCCTTCTCCTTCCAAAACATTCGTCGGTCAAAGCCCAATGTCACCAAGTGGTTCCAGCGGATTTGGCAGTCGTCGTTCATCTCAGGAAGGTTTCCTTAACCTTGAAGATGCAAGTCCAATACAGCAACAACTGAACGAAATTAACCACCGTTATAACTTGATTGGTATGAAACTTAACGATAGATCCAGCGAATTGGATTCTGCTCGCGAAGACGTCCGAAAAATCAACGATAACTTAAAATCTCTGGCACAGTTCCTTGACAAACAAGAACGGCTTGTTCCAAAGGACTCCGTCCCACAAAATAGACTTGATGCAGACAAAGCTCTTCGTCAAATTAAAACCATTTTGGAAGATCTCTATGATAAACAAGGTACCCTCGACAGCACCCGCACTCAAATCGGTGATCTTTTACGTCGCAAACCAAACGCACCTGGTGCCGATGATCTTACAGAGCAGTTCGAATCCCTGACCAACCGCTGGAAAGAATTGCAAGATTCTTGTAAGAAACGCGTTAGTTTCTTGGACAACCTTAAAGAATTCCATGACGCTCATGATAATCTCAATTCATGGTTGAATGCCAAAGAAAAAATGATGGGTGTGCTGGGACCAGTTGCATCGGACCCCCGCATGGTCCAGAACCAACTCCAGCAGGTCCAAGTCCTCCGTGACGAGTTTCGTGCTCAAAAACCAACTTTGGACAGCTTCAACAATGCCGGTGATAACATTTTAGCTGTGACCGATCCAAATTCACCGGACGGTCGTAAAATAGAAGATAAACTGGCGAACATCAACCAGAAGTGGAATGATTTACTTCTGAAGCTGGATGATCGTGAGAGTAACTTAGATGCAGCTTCAGGAGCCAGTCAAGATTTCTTCAACAGCTTAAACAAATTACAGGATAACTTGCACAAAATCAGCGATGACCTGGATGACATCTCGGTGGAAAAAGGTGATCCCGATGAGGTTTTGAAGAAACTTTCAGCTATAGAAAGCAATTTAGACGCTCAGCGTCCAGTTTTGGCGGATGTGGAAGCAGCAGGAGATCAGTTATGTAACATCCTTCAAGATCCAGCTGCGAAGGCGGACATCAAACAAAAGTTGGGTCAAGTTGGTAGACTTTTTAATCAGTGTCAGAAGAAACTTGATAATGCTAAAGCAGAGTTAGAGAATTCCAAAAGAGATGTTTTGGAGTTCAATGAAGATTGTGATGCTGCTCAAGAGTGGTTGCATGAACTTCTGTCCGGATTGTCTGACAAGCTCCTTATTTCTGCTGATAGAGATATCCTCCGAAGCCAGGTTGAAGAATTTGAACCTACTTACAAAGAAGTTATGAGCAAAGAACATGAGATTATCATGACTATCAACAAAGGTAAAGATTTAGCCGCAAAAACGACCAGAAAAAGTGACCAACGTGCAATCCTCAACAATGTCGACAAAATCCAGAAGGCCTGGGACAAGCTTAAGACCGAAACTGTATCTCGTCATACGAGACTCCAGACTTGTATGGAGCATTGTCGAAAATATGATCGAGCAAGAGATAGTTTCCTTACTTGGCTCACTCAAGCGGAAGATAAATTCGATACTTTCAAACTTACGTCCTTCAAGAAGCAAGATATTGACAAACAACTTAAAGACCTTCAATCATTCAAGAGCGATCTCTGGCGACACTCCGGGGAATATGAAACAACTCGAAACCTCGGGGAAACATTCTTGAATGCATGTGACCGGGACAAAGACACAGTCCGAGCGGAACTGCAAGACATGAAAGAACGATGGGAAGCCCTGCAGACAGATCTTGCTGCTAAAATCCAACAATTGGAAGAAGCAGCTGCGAAGCTTGCAGAATTCAATGATAACGTCAGAGATGTGAAAAATTCTTTGAACAGATGTGAAGATAAACTTGCTTCACATGATGCCTTAGGTGATGCTAGTCGAGATCCCAAGCTTTTGCAGAGAATTAAGGCCATAAAGGAAGAAGCTGAAAAGTTGGAGAAGCCTTTAGAAAATGTTCGGACCCAAGGCGAAGATCTATGTGAGGCTGCAAATGCCCACAGTTGTGACTCAGGACATATTAGAGACACAGTCGATGATCTTCTGGACAGATTCGATTCTCTCAAATCGAAATTGGATGATCGAGCTTCAGATTTGGAGTCATCTCAGCGTGCCTTAGCGCAATTTAATGACCAAGTCAAAACCATTTCCGCAGACTTGGGAGATTTGGAAGATGAACTAAACAACATGAAACCTGTTGGAAGAGATATTCCTACTGTCAAGACTCAAATTAGGGAAATCGAAAATTACCAGGGAAAACTCAGTGACAAGAGGGGTGATATAGAGATAGTGTCGGCATTAGCAGATGAGCTAATTCAAAATGGTTCGGCTGCTGATGCAAAAGCGACTAAGAACAAAATCGAGAATTTGAGAAAACAATTAGGCCGACTTGAAGACAAGGCTAAAGTCCGAGAAGATGAATTGGACAGAACACTACAAAGACTGGAGAACTTCTATCATTTGTACGAGAACACTGATGAAGAATTGGATGATTTCATTAAGAAAGAAAGAACCTTCAATAAATCTATTGGAGGTGATGTGGATGCCATTCGGGCACAACAGGCTCAATTAAAAGATTTAAAATCAAGATACATGGAAGCTGTTGGCAAACAAGTCGACGAATGTAACAAAACTGGCCAAGGTTTAATTCAGAGTGCCTCTAATGGAGTCAATACCAGTGGTTTGGAAAAAGATCTGGAGAAATTGAACGATAAATGGAATGCTTTGAAACAAAGAATTAATGAACAAGAACGGAAGCTCGATGTGGCTTTGTTACAAAGTGGCAAGTTCCAAGAAGCGCTAGAAGGACTTAATAAGTGGCTCAATGATATTGAAGACATGGTAGCAAACCAGAAGCCACCATCTGCAGACTTTAAGGTAGTAAAAGCACAATTACAGGAGCAGAAGTTTTTGAATAAGATGCTATTGGATCGAAGACCATCCGTCAATTCCTTGTTCAAAATGGGAAGAGAAATTGCTGAGAATGCAGAGCCGGCTGAGAGAGCCCAAATTGAAGGACAGATGCGGGATCTTGGCGACAGGTATGAAAATTTGTGTGAGGGTGCAGATACCAGGCAGAAATTGTTGGAAGACGCTATGAAGGTGGCAAAGGAATTCCAGGATAGAATTGGACCTCTTAGTGAATGGCTGGATAAAATGGGCAAGAAACTCAAAGATATGAGCATGATTCCAACGGATGAGGATAAGATACAGCGGAGGATCAAGGAACATGACGTAAGTGGATTTTAACCGGACACAGTTGCTGGGGATAATTTTTTTTTGGGGTAGGGAACAGTGGTTGAATGGTTGATGTTGTTTGACTTAAAGTATTCAATTTTTTTTGCAGGCTCTTCATGACAACATATTAAAGAAACAACCAGAGTTTAATGCTCTGGCGAATGTTGCATCAAATTTAATGCAACTTGTTGGGGATGATGATGCCGCTACCGTGGCAGACAAACTTCAAGAACTAACTGATCGATATGGCGTTTTAGTAGACGAGTCTGAAGCTTTGAGGAACCTGCTGAGACAGTCCAAGGCTGGGCTACGGCAGCTTGTATTGTCCTATGAAGATTTAGTCAAATGGATGGATGATATGGACAAACGGTTGAATAAGTACAAGATAGTCTCAGTACACAAAGACAAGCTTCTGGATCAAATGGAACGTCTTGCAGTGAGTGTCCAATATTACTATTGCTATCATTCCAAAGCGTTTTTATGCTGTACATTTTTTACATTACATAGGCTGAAACTCGTGAATTAGTCGTTAATTTGTAATATTTATTGTTTTCGAATCTTCAATTAGCTTGAATCTATATCTATATAGCATGCAATAAACGATTTTTTAAAGAAATAACAACTTGTATTAGAAAGTAGTGATATCGAGATTTGCCGCGTCTGTAGGTTTTTTGCATCCCTATGTTCTCAATTTTTTTAATTAAATGGAAGCATATTTTTTTAATCTTTTAATTTGTTTGCTTAAAGCTTTATATGTGATTTTTTCCTATTCTCGACAGGATTTAACAGATGAGATCAAAGATCATGAAAAGCAAGTAGATGATACGGTAGATGCTGGCTTGGATCTCATGAAAAACATTTCCAATGACGAGGCAATGCAGCTCAAGGATAAATTAGACTCTCTTCAAAGACGATTCACTGACTTAACTTCGAAAGCATCAGATCTGCTGAAAAATGCTCAGGAAGCTCTACCATTGGTTACTCAATTCCACGACTGCCACAATAATCTGTCAGATTGGATGATGGATGCAGAAGGTCTCCTCCAGACCTTGGACAGTGCAAATTTGGCCACTCAAGAAAAAGAAATTCATCGGCTTGAGTCCGAAATCCCAGAACAACGGAAAGTTCTTGATGCGATCAATTTAATTGGTCCTCAACTATGTCAGATTTCACCAGGCGAGGGTGCCTCTACCATTGAAACCCTTGTCACTCGGGATAATCGACGCTTCGATGCTATTTGCGAACAAGTTCAAAGGCGAGCAGAGAGAATTCAGATGTCCAAAGCGGTAAGTTTATTGCAATGACCATTTATTGTGATTTTTGTCTGATTAGATGTGAGTAAATATTTCACCGTTTAATTATCTTGTTTTATGTTCATCCAGAGATCAATGGAGGTTATTGGCGATATTGAAGACTTACTGGATTGGTTCCGTGAGATCGAGGGACAAATCAAGGACGCTGAAAAACCCAGCTGTGAGCCAGATGTTGTTAGAATCCAACTCCAGGAACACCGAGCTCTTAACGATGAAATCAACAGTCAGAAGGGTCGTGTTCGGGATATTCTTGCTACAGCCAAGAAAGTTTTACGGGAAGCATCGCACGGTGAAGACACTGCCACGTTACGTGAGAAGGCTGAAGATCTGAAAGAAACTGCAGAAGCAGTTTCAAAATTGAGCAGTGACAGGCTAAACGCTTTAGAGCAAGCCCTTCCATTAGCCGAACATTTCTTCGAAACACACAACGAGTTAAACAACTGGATGGATATCATGGAGGAAGAAATGGAAATCCTGGAGACTCCTGCAATCCGACCAGACCAGATCATGAAACTTATCGACAAAACTCAAGCCTTCACCGAATCTGTGAACCAGCACAAACCTTTGGTGGACAAATTAAACAAAACTGGAGTTGCTCTCACAAAACTTTGTAATGACGATGATGCTGGCAAAGTTCAAGAAATAATCCATGCTGACAATGAGCGCTATAACGCTCTAAGGATCCATCTACGAGAGAAGCAACAAGCTCTGGACAAAGCACTTCAAGAAACTAGCCGTTTTAAGGACAAACTCGACGGTATGCTCAATGCTCTTGAAAGTACCGCAGATCAAGTGAATAATGCCGAGCCGATCTCTGCTCACCCGGACAAAATCCGAGAACAAATAGATGAGAATGCGGGTATTATCGACGACATGAAAAAACGTGAGGATGCATTCAACGCAGTAAAGAACACTGCAGCTGAAGTAATTGCTAAAGCACCGAACAAAAATGACCCAGCTGTTAAGGACATCCGAAATAAACTTGATAGACTTAACAGTTTATGGGACCAGATTCAAAAAGCTACCAAAGTTCGAGGCAAGAATCTTGATGAGGCTTTGGCATTGGCGGATAAATTCTGGGAACAGTTACAAGCTGTTATGGAGAAACTAGACGCTTTACAAGAAACACTGAAAAATCAAGATCCACCTGCTGTGGAGCCCAAAGCTATTCAAAAGCAACAAGACGCTTTGAAGGTTATCAAACATGACATTGACAGAACGAAACCGGAAGTTGGCCAAGTTCGACAAGTTGGGCAGAATCTGATGAAGATATGTGGAGATCAGGACAAACCTGAAATCAAGAAAAACATCGAAGACTTGGATTCAGCTTGGGACAATATCACTGCCTTATTTGCCAAGAGGGAGGAAAATCTTATTGATGCTATGGAGAAGGCTATGGAATTTCATGAGAGTTTGCAGGTTAGCCGAAAGACTGAATTGAACGTTCTTTTTGAAGCTCAAGTATACTTTGGTAAATAATTGTAATAATTGTTATTTGGTTTCCCATTTAATCAGAGTCTCCTCAAATTTTTGGACCGGGCTGAAGAGAGACTTGCTAACTTTGATGTGATTGGGGCTGATATTGATGCAGTCAAGAAACAAATTAAGGAACTCAAGGATTTCAAGAATGAAGTGGATCCTATGATGGTCAAAGTGGAATCCTTGAATAGGTCCGTTACACGGATTTGAAATAAAAATAATAGATTTAGTGTATTTAAATACGTATTATTTATACAAAATGTATATACCTACCTACACTTATTTGGTTAATCATATGAAAAAGGATTGATTAATTTTTACTAAGAGAAACTGAATTTTATTTTCTCTTGTAACTCTTGTAAATTGACATAACACTTGATCTGGTACTGATTGGTTGTGGACTCCTTGGAACGGTATCATCTCTTTTATCTGTCATGTCCTGACGGTATAGGGCATTATGGAGGCAAGTCTTCACTATGACTGACATTTTGTCGTGTTTCGTGTTTCTGGAATTTGTTGCTGTTTTATTTGTTTTCAAATTTACTTTTTTATGATTCAGTCACTGAGAGAACATGCCTGTGTTTTGTGCATTTATAATAAATATATATGGTATTTATATACTGTAGAGTAATTTCACATTGTAATGTTTGCTGTATTAACTGTCGATTTCGGTTTTAATGGTCACTAATCGGGTGTGGTTTGATAACTGGAATGCCTCAGTTTCTTTTCTTTCCGTCAGTTGTCTGTGTTTGCTGCATTGCTGTTTTCAGTCATGTACTTATATGTGTGTACTTATAGTCTTACGTCTGTGTAAAACTGTTAAATAAGTACTTACGTGTGCTTCGAAAATTAAAATATGTCAGTTTGTATGAGAATTATATGCGGTTATTGTGGATGATTGTATGGGCATTTGCATGCGTGTATCAGTTGTTTAACCAGAACTAAATTTGTCCGTGTTGTTGTTTATGTACTTATTGTTGTAAATGTTGTGTGCTTTAAATAATTACTACTCACGAATACAATGTAATGCTAATCGTTTTAATATAATCTATTCAAAACGCAGACGTGCACAAGAACTCACAGAGAGAACATCCCCGGATCAAGCTGCTAAGATCCAAGGTCCTCTGAAGGATGTAAACCGAAGGTGGGACGATCTCCAAAAGGGAATTGTAGAACGTCAGCGTGAGTTGGAAAATGCTTTGCTCCGACTTGGACAGTTCCAACACGCCCTCCAAGAACTCATGACGTGGATAGACAGGACAAACAAATCTTTGGATTCTCTCAAGCCTGTGTTTGGTGACCCTCAAGTTATCGAAACCGAGCTTGCTAAGTTGAAAGTTATCCTGAATGATATTCAAGCTCATCAGAATAGTGTGGATACTTTGAATGACGCCGGAAGACAAATTATTGAGGCTGAGAAGGGCTCAGAAAATGCTTCCAGAATTCAGCAAAAGTTGAACGATCTAAATCGTAAATGGACTGACTTACAGCAGAAGGCCAATGGGAAGAACAAGGAGCTGGAAGATGCTCTTAGAGAAGCCCATCTCTTCAATCAAGAAATCCAAGACTTACTCTTGTGGCTTGCAGAAGTTGATTCTGCCATTTCCAGTTCTAAACCTACTGGTGGGCTTCCAGAAACGGCAGCTGAACAGCTTGCCCGATTTATGGTAGCGTCTCATTTTTTTAGCTTTGAATTTAGGAAATCTTTTTTGTTCTTGTTTTGGCATTTAAAAAATAATTTTCTTTGAATTCGCGTAGGAAATTTATAATGAACTAGAAGCAAACCGCCCGAAAGTAGAAGCAGTTCTCCAGCAAGGGCAAGAGTACTTGAAGAAGTCCACTGAAGGTTCTGCGACGAATCTTCAGCACAATTTGAGAACATTGCGTCAACGTTGGGAGAGTGTCATGAACCGTGCCAACGACAAGAAGATCAAATTAGAAATCGCTCTCAAAGAAGCTAATGAGTTCCATAAAGCCGTTCAAGATTTCATTGATTGGCTTACAGAAGCAGAACGATACCTCACAAGTATGGAACCCGTTTCTCGTGTGCTACCCAAAGTATTGGAACAAGTTGAGACCCATAAAGATTTCCAAAAAGAGATTTCCGCCCATCGTGAGGTCATGCTAAGTCTGGAAAAGAAAGGAAACCATCTGAAATATTTCAGTCAAAAGCAAGATGTTATTCTTATAAAGAACCTTCTCATAAGTGTACAACATCGCTGGGACCGAGTCGTGTCAAAGTCAACTGAGAGGACACGGGCATTGGACCTAGGTATGAAAGAAGCGAAGGAATTTCACGACGCATGGACATCCCTATGCAAATGGCTGGATGAGGCGGAGAAGAACCTGGATGAAATGGCCAGCATTGCTGGAAATAATCCATTGAAAATCAAACAGATGTTGGCGAAACATAAAGAATTCCAGAAATTGTTAAGTGCGAAACAGCCCATTTATGACAATACCATGAAAATGGGTAAAGCTTTGAAGGATAAGGCACCCAAGTCCGACGAACCTGTGCTTCGCCAGATGTTGACTGACTTGAAGAACAAGTGGAACTCTGTTTGTAACAAGAGTGTGGAGAGGCAGAGAAATTTAGAAGAGTCTCTCCTTAGATCTGGACAGTTCAAAGATGCCTTACAGGAATTATTGGATTGGCTGAAACATGTTGACAATCTAGTTGTTGATGATGGCCCTGTCCACGGGGACTTGGATACAGTATTGGCTCTTATAGAGCAACATAAGGTAAATATAGGAAGACGTTTAAATTATTTGTATTTTTTATTGCTGCCGCTAATTATATTTTTACTTTTTATGTATTTATTTTTAAATTGTTTTGACTGTTATTTAATTTTAGAAAATAGAGGATGAGTTGGAGAACCGAAGATCACAAATGAACGACGTAATCCGAACTGCGGAAGATATGATGGAATCTGCATCCCCAGAGGAGAGAGAAAGGCTTAGAGGCCATGTGAAAGAAGTCAAAGACTTTTTCGAGAAAATCCGAAGAAAGTGTGACACTAGGTCCAGACGTCTCGAAATAGCTTTGAAAGAAGCAGAAAAATTACACAAGGCTGTTCACATGCTTTTGGAATGGCTGTCCGATGCTGAAATGAAGCTTCGCTTTGCTGGTTCCTTGCCTGAGGACGAGGAATCCACCAGAAAACTTCTGGAGGAACAAGAGAAGTCAGTGCTTCGAATGAATTATATTTTAACGATACAGTTGGACATAGCGTTTACAGAATTTTTGCTTAGTATGTCTTTTATTGAATAATTTCCAGATTTATGCGAGAGCTTATGATTAAAGAACGAGAAAAGGACGACACGATCGACCTTGCCAAAGCCATTCTGGCTAAGGCGCATCCAGATGCTGTGAATGTGATCAAGCACTGGATCTCGATCATTCAATCCCGTTGGGATGAGATTTCCTCGTGGGCGAAACAACGAGGAGATAAATTAAGGGCTCACCTTGCCTCTTTACGGGACTTGGAAGATCTTTTAGAGGAACTCATGAACTGGCTCCAAAGATGCGAAGACAATCTAACTACTTTGGAAGCAGAGCCACTGCCCGATGACTTAAGCGAGATCCAAGTTCTTATCAAGGTTCCGCATTACTTACGCTTTCTTTTTTTCTAATCATTTATTTGTCAGTTAAATCATTCAGGGAAATCTTATTTTTAGAATTGTACCTTGGATATGTGTTTTTCAAGTTTTGTAACCAGACGCATTTTTGTATTTTCAGGAGCATAAGGAATTTATGGAAGGTATGGCCAAGCGTCAGCCTGAAATTGACTCTGTATGCAAGCCTAAACTTATCACTCGTCAACCAGCTGTCAAGGGAAAACCTGGAAGTCGTCTTCGTAGTATTACTCCAGGGTATGTAATTGTTTTCATCCCTAGTATGTTGTCCTGTGATTTTTGTCTCGTAAAGCACTGAAATAATTTTGTTTCTGTGGAAATTGTCGAATTGCATGATAATTTTTTTTACCTTTAGTGGTGATAGTCGGGAGACATCTCCAGAATTGGATTTGGCACACCGTAGAATAAGGTTCGATTACTTTTTTGTTTTTTTAGTTTATTTTAGTTTTGTTACACTACAATTAGACAATTATTACAGTATAGTCTGACAACATTATACTGTTTTAATCTGTGTTTAGATTTTCTGTTGAATCTATTAAATTTTGTTCAATGTACATTATATGTTTGCAGTGTTTTATGTGTATTCAAAGTTGTTCAGATCTTACTTTTTGTGGCAGATTTCATGTTAGTAACTACAATAGTAAAAAAAATGTGTGTAAATTTTTCTGGCGTGGCTTCCAATGTTTTGAGTTTCTAGCCAACCGGAGTTATCAATGATATAAGTATTTGTTCTCTATACACGAATACAGTATTGTTTTAATTGCTTTTCAATGGGCATGGGTTCGGGAATCAGGGGTTTCATGTCATGAAAAAGCGAGAGATATTTATGCAAAATATTTTTTCTTTTGCTGGTTTTTGGATTGTTTTTGTTTTTTTTCGCTTGAACTTTGTTTTTCGGGTGCCAGTTACGAGGACGTATGTATTTGCGTATAGCATATATTCAGTATTTATGTATGTGTAGGTACGTATACATAAATAGTTATGGGAAATTGTTAATTTATTTTTAGGAGCTTATACAATTCTCTTTAGATTTTGTTTTTTTTTCTTGCATGGTTATTTTTATGTTTGGTTCTTGTTTGATTTCACTTATGCATTGATGTAGTCCGGGACGAGAAAAGACACCTGATTTATTCCAACATATCGGACCAAGATTTGATCGTAGAGGAAGGTACAGATTTGCTACATAGTTGCTTTTTTGTCTCTTGAGCGTAAAAATGCATTGTTACCTAATTTACTTACTACTATTAGGTTATTGTGATTATAATTAATAGTGCTATGGTGGGGATTTTATGCAACGAATGGGAAGATGCAACCTTTTGTATTAATTTTGGAGTCTTTTTCGGTTTTCTATGGCCCCTAATTATTTTTATGGGATTTTCGTTGTAGTAGTGTCTTTTGATACCAAATCGCATGTCGCCTTTGTAGTTTTACAACTTCATAAAACGCGTTTTTTTATTTTATAATTTTTTTCATTTGTTTGAGTCTGTGAGCGCTGTCTCAATATTTTAGCTTTGTAGTTTATTTGCATGTCAGGGTGGGTGTGCGCAACGATTAGATCTAGTTGTAACTAACCAAACGATATGTAGATACCTTTGTATCAATGTACTAAAGACATTTTAAAAGCAATGGGGTGTTTAAATTCTGTAGTACCAAAACTGAAGAATCTTAACTTATTTTGCTAATTTTGTGTACTAAATACGCGTGAAAGACGTGTAGCATAAATAGATACTACTCAACACTTGAGAGTTTCAAAATTGTTAGTTTACAATCAATAACATTTGAGCGGTTGCTCGTATAACCCTAATCATCAAATTTCTATTAATGTTCGTAGATATCTTGTGATGGAGCTTTTTATTTAAAAGGTTATGTATGATGAATTTACAAAATTACAGTAAAGCAATTGAGCCTCAAATCAAGAATCCACGTGTGAAGGCATTGTGGGACAAATGGAAGCACGTTTGGATGATGGCTTGGGAACGTCAACGCCGGTTGCAAGACAAGTACAATTATCTTTTGGAATTAGAGAAGGTCAAGAATTTCAGTTGGGAAGACTGGCGAAAACGAGTATGCCTTTTCATTCAAAACTTTTATGAGCAAAATTTTGTAACCAAGTACTTTTCAATTTGGATGCTAACGTATGGTTATTTTTCAGTTCTTGAAATTCATGAATCACAAAAAATCAAGAGTTACGGATTTGTTCCGAAAAATCGATAGGAATAATAATGGCCTCATCCCACGGGAAGAATTTATTGATGCTATTATGAAAACAAGTGAGAATTATTTCGAAATTTTTATCATTGAATTAAACAAGAAACCAAGCAATTGGGCATTTGAATCTTCGAATTATTTTTAGTAATATCTAAAATTTTATTTTCAATTTCTATATAGAATTCCCAACAAGTCGCCTAGAAATGAATGCCGTGGCCGACATGTTTGATCATGGTGACCACCTGATTGATTACATGGAATTCATAGCTGCCCTCAGGCCGGATTGGGAAGAGAAGAAGCCTGTAACAGAGGCTGATATTGTCGATGATGAAATCCAACGACAAGTAATGAAATGTACATGCAGACAGAAGTTCAGAGTTTTCCAAGTCGGCGAAGGGAAATACAGGGTAAGTAAACTCAACTATGTATTTATATTTAATACAGGTCTGTGTCACCCTTGCTATACCTATTATTCTGAATTTGTCACCATGTATTCACAAAAACAACTATGTTATGTTGCGAAAAGACCTTGCCTGGTTTACTGTTTTCCAAAATTGAGACAAGCTTAATTAATTTTTATTTCTTTTCGTGGTTTCAGTTTGGAGACAGTCAAAAGCTACGTCTGGTACGTATTTTGCGCTCCACTGTAATGGTGCGTGTTGGTGGAGGCTGGGTTGCTTTAGACGAATTCTTAGTCAAGAACGATCCTTGCAGAGGTACGTTTCTGCCACTTTTTTTAGAATATTTATTAAACATCAGGATGAACATGTATGTATACCTATAGATTTTGAAGTAGTTCAGTGATAGTTTCTGAAGACACCATTAAAAAATATAAGTATAACTTATCATAAAGTTTTCGTAGCCCAAAAGCATTCCGCATCAGAAAACATTGATAGGACGTGTAGGTTTTTTTCAGCTGTCGTATTTATAATTTTATTTAATGATAAAATAACAGGTTTAAAACAAGGAATATACAATAGAGGAACCCGTTTAGTAACTACAACCAATTTACGTGGAGTTTGACATTTCGGTTTTTAAAATACCTTATATTTTGGATCTGATTTTTTAGTAATTATAAGAGCCATAATTTAGGAACATGACATATGTTGGCATATACTTGCGTACATTATAGCATTGCGATCTTAGACTTCCACCTGAAGGCATAAGGTTCTCATACACACTTACATATAGATACTGCAGGTAGTCTATATGCAATCCATAGGAATTCGAGCTTCGTATTTCTAGTTTTGAGTAATTAGGTAAATATTACACCATTATTCATAAAGTGTAGGGTAGTTTTGGAATACAGCTTTTCATACAAGGATTCTCCGGTGCTTTGTATTAATTATACTACAATTCGGTTGTTCGGATCGTAGTTTTTTTTCTAGTGTGCGATTTGCAATCCAGCAATGTTTTATGAGTGTTGTTTTGAACGTTGTCCTTATTATTAGACATTCCCCTTTTTCCAAATATTTTCTAACGATTACATAACTCTATCTGAGAAATAAGCAAACAGTTTTTGATATAATGAAGTTTTTTTGTCTTGTTTGGCGTGATTTATAATACTGCTTGCATTATTTTTATGATATATCTACTTGCCAACAAAGTGGTTTTGCATCTAATACGTGACTTGATCTCACCCATGGAACATGACCGAAGTTGTCCTTTTGGATCTCCATGTCACAGCAGAAGCTGTACCTGTAAGACATATGTAACTCTCGTAAAGGAGATATTATTTCCTTCAGTATGGTGTCGCTTTTGTAAATGGTTCCTTTGTTATTGCGATTTTTTTTATTGGGTCCACATATTTAAGCCTACGTATAAGTACATTTAATAACCTTTTTGTTCGGTATCGTATTTTTTGGACGCTTGCACCAATTTATTTGACGTCGTTGTTTCACTTGAATGCTCATATTTTGCATGACCAGTATCTTCTACAGCATTTACTATATTAGTTAATTTATATAATTAATTATATTATTCCATCCGTCGTCACCATTATATTTAATTTTGTGCAATGAGTGCGCATCCCATTAATTTAGACTGGTTTAGTGCATAGATACATTTTTTGCATGGAGCATTTAATTTGACATGACATATTTATAATTATGTTATGTTGTCGGTGTGTAACATGTATGGCAAAGAAGCACGTTATTATTTTAATTCTTAAGATTTAAGGCTGGAGTTATTTTTGTAGTTGTTGACCTAATAGCGGCCCTTTGGTTTTTAAGTGCTGTCTTGTTATGATTTGTTTTAGTGTGGGTTTTTTAAAACTTTTTTTTGTTAATTTTGATATTAAACTAACTAACCTTTGTTTGGAATGTCTGTTTGATTTATGTAACCCATCTCAGCTAAGGGACGGACGAATATTGAGCTGCGAGAACAGTTTATTCTTGCCGACGGAGTTTCCCAGTCGATGACGGCCTTTAAGTCCAAGGCAAGTGGGTCCACTATTTCCAGTCAGAGTGGGGCCAGGTCGGCACAGTCCCTTCCAGCGGCTGGGCCCATCACTAAGGTTTTTACAAATTTATTCATTTATCTTTTTATTCTTTCATTTTTACTGTTTTACTGAATTTCGATTGCACGCATGTATCCATTAATAATTATTGTATGTGTTATCAAATTGTACTTATTTTAAAACCAAATTACGGCAAAAATGATCATGCCCGCCCGCATGCATGTTTCAGCTGACCGTATCCTACTTTCCGACGCTATTGTTTCTAATGTGCTTTGCTGTTTTGGTTGTAAATATGTGTTACTGCTGCTCCGGAGGTATCTGTTCATTATACACAGGGGTATAGTCTATATTCTTTAAAATCACCAATCATTATAGGTTATTTTTTTGTTTGGTAAGAAGTGAGGTGTCGACGTCCATAATTAGATTTAATTGCTTCGTACATATGTACATATATAATTATATAACTGTGGGTTCCTAATAAATATCTACAGTTAAATCGGGCATGGAAGAGATTGCTTTGCCAGAGTAGATACCGTGTAGCACATTTCATCATATCTACATCTTTGTTTTCGCAAAGGAAGTCAAAGAGGGTTTCAATGACCATAAAATAATATCACTCCAATGTTATGTTGTTACTATTGTTGTTGTTGTTGTTGTCGTCCTCTTGGAAACACATAGCTGAATACATAATGGCACAGCTGAGACCTATCTTCGAGAGCATTCGACAGAGTGGTCAATTAGGAAGTTCTTCCTTCCATGGGGATTGTGGGTCACCTACCTCATCAACTGCGAGCTGCACCACTGCTCGCAAACCTATGAAAGCTGACTCAAGATGGAGACCAGTGTATCAATGGGTAAACAACTATAAATGGTGTCACAGATGGGAAAACGTTTGTTATTTTCAAAGCGTCTAGAGAAGGGGTAGCTTTTACACTCGCCCGTGGGGCACATCTTAACTGATGAAAGTAGGTAATTAATGTATTTTTGGAAAATACTGTAGAAACAATCAAAGAAAAAAACGTTGAAGTCCCAACTTTAGCCTAGTGAAAGCTCCAATTGATTTTTATAGCTGTCAATTATAAGTTCTTAACTGTATTAATTTTATTGCAGTTTTGTTCATATTTTTGAGACTGGAACTTTTATAAAACATAGTTTTAAAACTAAAACATGGAAGGTTTCTAGGTTTGAAGATCTATTGAAAGTTGTATGGAAGATTCTGTGTTAGTTTGAACTCCGCCATCAGAGAAAAATTTGGGTTGTTTTTTTTGTTATTATTACACCTGCGAAGCACTACTTATTAAAAATTGTGTCCACGTCAAATATTTTCAAATTGAATTGAGCCATCATCTCTTATTCTCTCTGCTACCCTTTTTCCCTAGGCGCCTGGGTAAAATGATTTTTGGTTTACGATGTATTAAAGCATTTTTATTACCTGCTTATATTATTATTTTATCTCTTATTTTTTATATCGCCAGTGCCTCATCTTAAATACGTTTACTTATGTAATCTAAATTATAAGATTTTTATATATTTGATAGACAAATTATGTGACATGTGAAGGGTCATTTTTTCCACGAGCGCGCGCCTTCTGGCACCCTTTTTACATCTCTGCTGTTTTGGAAAAATACAGTTTTTTGGTTTCTAGGGCATTTGCTATACTCGGAGTACTTAATTATATTGTTGCATCTATTCGGTCCTAGAAACGTGCGAAGTTTCTTAATTTTGTGCACTGTTGAAGTTGAAACTGTCAATTTGCTATTACGGCACTTAGTTAGAAATGCGATATTGGCTTTGGTTCGATTTTGTTTGGGAGGATTTTATTTTGCCTTTGTTTTTGGTTTCGCCCTTTTGAATGCATTGCAGCACAATGCCCTTTTAGAACGACATGCATGCGATCGGAGTGACATTTGGTAGATGATTTGTAACTAATGCGCCTACTGTGTTCCTGCAGGTAAAAGAGAAGAGTATTCGAAGTGTCCCTATGGGACGGGCGAGGTCGACCGATCGAACGACCCCCGATAGTACATTTAGCGACGATGGCTTCAGTCATTCTCGCTTGCCAAGAAAGTCATCTGCCGCTCCAGGACGTAAGTTGCTATTTAAATATTAACTCGGGAAATGTAATTACCGAAATTGTATTTATTTGTTACGTGGGATCCAATTATTCCAATTATGCAAACTTGAGAATAAAAAAAATTTACCGATCTTGTTTGTGTGCTAATGCATGTGTAATAGGTGGAAGTACCCCTGGAAGTAGACAAGGAAGCAAACCACCAAGCCGAGCTGGGTCTAATGCTTCTTTAGATAGTACAGGTAATTAATTACTAGAATATATCATTTTTTAACACTATTGTTTCACAAACTGAAACAGGTTTGATTAAGCTTGAGCTAATTTGTATTAAAATTTGTATTTTTTTACAGATAACTACGACAGTCGAATTCCCATCCGTAGGTCTGGAAGTCTCAAACGGGGTACTTCAGGAACAAGGCCATTAGCAACTTCTACTCCGGTCTCTCGTGCTCCCTTTTCACTGAGCACGAACGTCAATGCAAGCCATTCTACGAGAGGTCGAAGTCCAAGTGCTGCTAGCAGTGAAAGGTACATTCCCGCAAGCATTTTTCCAGCTCTGTAGATTCGTTTAAAGACATATGATTACTGGGTCTTCAAATTTGCAACTATTCATTTATATTTTTCGTGCATTTGAAGTTACGTGAACGAATATTCGTTTCATTTGGGATTTGATGCCTGTTGGGTGGTTGAGGGTACTTTTTCAGTACAATCATGTAATTGTATACCTCATCCATATTTATTTGTTGTCATGTGTAGTTCACACTTGATTTTAAAGAAATTCATATAAATTCATATTTCCATTTGACATTAAGAGGCGATAGCTTTTAAAACTTACCAGTAATAACATTAAATTTCCAATTACTATTATTGTAGGCTTAAACATGAAAACAATTCTCCGAAACTTATTTAACTTGAGCTAACATTTTATGAAAACACTACACAGGGCGTTGTCTTTCACAAGACCGTCGAGTGCCCAAAGCGCAGCTCGTCAGATGCAGCGAACTGGTTCTGCCACAAGTCTTTCATCATTGACTAACTCCGGGTCCAGGTATACGCCGGAATATAATACTTCTAATAAAGCTTTCTAATCATTCTGCTTATTTGTTTTTAATCCGTAATTTTCTGATCAGTATTTGAAGTCAAGTCTCTCATTAACTATACTTGACTTATTGTTAGTTTACGTAAATGTTTCACGTTACGTTTGTAGAGCGTGAGATCGTCTGATTTCATGTTCTACACTACTTTTTCTCAATTCTTTTTTCAAAAGGGGCTGTAGTGTTGCTGAGCACTGTTTTTCAGATGCGATTCTGTAATAACTTTATGATTATTACTAACATTTATCGAAACTTGTTTTAACCAGACCCTCTCGTATTCCTGTATTTGTTGGAGGCGAAATGGTGGATCTCTCTCCTAGGTAACTTTGCTTGGCTTCTATATTTATTCAGATTTAATACCTCGTTGGCCAAAAAACTCTAGAAGAGCTTAGTTATATTCTGCTTAAATGTTGATTATTTATATGCAAATATAGTATATATTTTTCTTTCAATCGTAATTTTTTACGCGGTGATGCCTTTTATAGCCGTCCGAATGGATGGCCTCTCTTCAAATTGTTGTAGCCCCTCATAGTAGAATGTAATTTTTCATATTTCTTGCACGTTTGCACACTTGTAATTATTTTGTAATTATGTATCTGGTCAGACGTGGTAGTAAAAACTAATTTCAGTTAATAATGGGTAACAATTCTCACTATGACATTTAATATAGAGATAATATTTGACAAAATGATTAAACAGATCGCGGACTTCATCTAATAGTAACATTCCGGTGGCAGTATCATCTCACTCACAAACAACACCTGGGTAAAATTTTAACTTTGTACTTTTACCACAATAGTCTTAATTGGTGTAATTTTGGTTGACCCGCAATACCAATAGGCACTCTCCCTACCATTTTTATCCAGAGGGGGGCAACATTACTTTTCCTTGCTAACTGCAGGTGCCGTTGTAAAATACGGTTAATTATTTACAGACTGGATGCCATATCTGTAATAATTCATACAGAATTAAAGGCGAGGGTTAATCGAAGTTCAGATTTCTCATACAATTTCAAATTTAATTTAACGTGACTAACAGTGATTGGATAGTAATGCACAAACTCGACGAAGTTTACAAATGTCTGGGTTTTGGTCATAAATTATGTATTTTCCATAGACATGGATTAGACTGCAGTACGCAGGAAACGATATATTTCCCCTCTGAAGAATTGTGGAAGGATCGGGTGTATATTTCTGATAATTGTAATTAAATGCGTTGGCAAAATAAGTTCCTTATATAATCCGAAGAATTTCTCCAGTTATTTGAGTATTTAATTTTGCCTCAACTTGCGTTAGTTCTAGTGGATTCGTCAAAGGTAATAATATCTCCGTAGAATCTCTTTTTGAGGTTTACGGAGTATTTAAATGTGGCTCTATTCTGAACTTTTAATGAGTATTTTGAATCACCTGCGCGGTTATAATAATTATTCTAGCCCGAATACTCTCCATTTGGCGTATGATTATCCAACTGGATGTAGCCCTAATTGTGTCAGCAATTTCATCGTTTGCAACAACAGCAAGAATTTATTGATTCTTATAAATTATTAAATTGATAATAATTATTTAATTTCAGCCGTGCGCGAACGCCCTCTGGCTCAAACGTAACATTCGCTCCTGGTGCCTCAGGCGGAACCACGTCCTTTTCTTCCAGATTAGGGGACAACCTGCGAACACCGGATAGATCAGAATCGCAATCGAAAGAATAAAAGCACATCCCATAAGTTGCAGTATTAACCATCAATTTTTAATCTAAATTGCTATATTTACACAAGGTGGTATTTTGTATGCAGAGACGCGTGAAAGAGTTGTAACTACTAAACGGTGCTGTATTGAAAATGTGGTCGTGCTCACGCGGCACAATCACGATGAAAGTGTACTTTCAAATAGGTATGTAGTTTAACTTCTTGATTCAATTTGAGATAGTTATGAACATAACTGCCTCATGTAACTTTTAGAGTTGTATGAGATGTTTTGTATTACCTGTAGTTTGTCTAGATTCTTGCGTGGTATTTTTAGTAGTTCTTAAAAATCTATTCTGTCTCTGAAAATTGTTTCTTATTTTCTTATAGCCGTAGTGAATCATTGTTGCATTTTGTTAATAATTATTTACTTTGTTTAATTGACGTTTTATCATCTTTAGAGTTTCTAAATTACTTTTAATAAATTGCAGCATTAATCGTTTCAGAGTATTGGAAACATTTTAATTAGGAATATAGGTACGGTAGAGCTTGTATATACATTAGTAACCACTATTCCAAAGTTCACATTTATTTAATTAACACAAATGATTTCACAGTGTGGTAGGGATACCAGGAGAAACATATAAGATTACATATAATTATTGTGCTACTAAAAGTTTTATCTAATTTTTGTAATATCTACTTTTTCCTATCAAATAAGTAATTATATAATATAATATCTAATGATTAAACACATCCAGCTTCCAGCATTTTAAATAATCAAGTATTCATTTGTGTTGTGTGCGCAACCATTGCGATTTTTGACGAATAAAGAAAGGACGTGTGCACAAGAGCAGGTTGTCAAAACTAAACATAATGTAATCATTCGATTTGTGCCATGAGTTATGACTGAGGTTGTGCTTTCAAGCTTTATATTGGTTGCCATCATTTGTGACCATGCTGCTGGCTGAGATAAACTAACTCCGATGATTCTGGCTTTCGTACGAGTGTTGTTTAGCGGAAAAAAATATCTATTAATTACTTATAAAAAATACTTAAATAAACTGACAAAATGTCATCTAGTTGCATTTTCTTGCGGCATCTACATCCTGAATTTACATACACAGTAAATATATGAACTGCCTTATTGGTTTAGCATTAAGTAGGAAAATGCATTTACTGAAGAAAAAACTAAATGCGATTGAAGACATTAATAACGCTATAACATTTTGAACAGTAGCCTGTAAGATCTAATGCTTAGCGTCTGCTTTATGAACGAGTTTTATCTAATGAGCAGAATTGTATTATGTATTTACACGAATTATTTAAAATCTAACACGTTACTTATTACCATGTACATAATTTGGAAGAAAACGAGCAATACTTTGTAAGTGTAGTCATAAGTACTTTTGAATAGTCGCTTGTAGCAGTTTTGATAGTGAGTGAATTTTTTGCTAATAAATATTGCTTAACAGTTTCCAGTATCCATAAACTATGCTATTTGTCTATGCATTATTTGTATTTTATTGATTCACAAAGCAGTTTCTGTTTTTTAAATGAATCAGTAATTACAACATTATTATTCTGTTAAGAAACTACTACTCCATTTGACGTCTTTGATAATGCTTATATACATAACCCGTCCATATTTTCTTAGGAACAAATTCAACAAATAACAAAATTGGGTGACGCGTCTTGTTTCAGAATCCATTGGGACAGGCATCTCGACTCAGAATCCTCAACTTTGGACAAATCTGGACCTCATCACTGCTTGTTATATCTAAAAATGTAACATATACATTTACGATGGATAACTGCTTGTCCATCCTGTATCAGTACACGTCCAGGGTTTCGACCCCTCTAATAGATTATTTTTATTATTATGCAACCTACTCGTAAAGTATTAACAATTTGATTTTACAAATTCAAATGGATGGGCCATACCATTATGCTGAGCATAGACTAAGCAGGTTCAGCTTAAGTATTATTGGAACTTTAAGGATTCTCAAAATCCTGAGAAGTATAAGCACTCAGTGAGAATTGGAATCAGGCTCAGCTCCAGCAGTAGGTATTGAATTTTCTTCTTTTTTTCGTTAAGAAGTATAAATGGTCATCAGCATGTCCATACTTCAGCGTTAGGTTAAGCATTACGATTCCCTGAATGGCAGTTACACTTTGGAATTTCCTTAAGATTTAATGATGATTGACACGAAATCCTTCATCATCTTGTAATTAATATAATTAATTATTGTAAACACAAACTTGTACATGGTGTTTCATACCCAATCCTACTCCGTAGTCCATATATGGGACAATGACACAAAATTTGTGATTCCGACATTTTCATGCAAATTCTTTTTTTCAAAATTTGTTTCATTGCAATGAGTCAAGAATTATTTGTGATCACAAGCGATAATTTTTTTAGGGTTAAAGTGTTTGAAGTTAAATGTTAGAATAGTGAGGAATTTACAGAAATGGATAAATATTTTACCATTCATAATAAATATATATGCGAATAGAAAACGTCAGAAAATTAACATTGTGAGGAAGTGCATAAAAAAAATAACTTTGTGTGACAAAGGGTATTTGGAAACTTAAGAATGATACTGAATCCCGTCCCTGAAAAAGTAATTGCTGAATAAAAAAAAAATTCTAATCGCCAAAACCTTAAACTGAAGCTGAAAATCTTACTTGTGCTGAGAAGTATAACTGCGCGTAGATAATCCTTATGCTGATGCTTAACCTCACGCTAAATCTTATTGTCAAGTATAAATGGCCTTCAGTTTTTCAGGATTTCGAAAATCATAAACCTTAATCTTAAATTTATACTGAAGTATAACCTGATTTTTTTTGCTAAGAACCTGAAAAATACCTTAAACATAAGCGTAGCCTCACTACTCTGAATCCAGTATAAATGCTATAGAGAAACTGGGATTTTGCAAAAATAAAATTCACATGATATTAAATTTTACATTTCCAGGAAATATTTTCTGATAAAGTACACAGGTGTGCGGGAGTTAAATAGAAGGCATGTTGCTGAACATGTAATGTCGGATACCTACGATTATCTGTATACTAAGTCCACTACATATCTACACTAAAAATACATGCCAAAATCTTTATGGCAATCACCAACGCCTTCTAAATTTCTTCCACTTTACGCAGTTTAATCTTCTGGCGAGCGGATTAAATTCCACAAATCCTCTCTGCCCGAATGATTCTTGCAAGCATTCCAACACCATCACCCATCACTAATATCATTCATTGCTGAATTGGTTTCAATGGATTATTTTTATTATACAATACACCACAGAATAATATATTATACAAGATTTGTAGCGTTGTCTCCATTTTTCGTCATATTTACACATCTGTCCATTAGAACAGTACAATTATCTTCATCAGCCGGTAGAATATATCACAATAATTCACAGTGGGTTTCAACATTCCAATATATTTCATATTCTGTAATTTCATCCTGGAAGGCTTTCTTAAATAAACATGAGAAACGAAAAATTCATTCATGTGAAGCGTTCTCCTTTTAAGATTAAAAATGTTCTTTAATAATAATAAATTATAAAGTCGTACAAAGACCGGCTCAGTGACTCTTTGGCCTCTTATTTTCAGTTTAAACAACAGTTGGTTAAATTTTGAAAACCCGTCTAATAAAATCGAAACTTGATTTCAACCTTGACTTCCTCAACTATAATCAACTTGATTCGAATGGTGTGTAACACTTGGTTGTAATTTACAAAGAATGTGACGTATCTGATCTCAGGCAGGGAAATATGGTTCAATCTTCCCATTTAAAAAAACAAAAGTTTACGTTGCGGGGCCCTTTGTTAGATTTCGCAAAGCCAGCAGTTCAGTATTTTTTGTATTGTACTATTTTTGCAACCGGAAA
The DNA here is from genome assembly GCA_947179485.1 of Allacma fusca. Classification (NCBI taxonomy): domain Eukaryota; kingdom Metazoa; phylum Arthropoda; class Collembola; order Symphypleona; family Sminthuridae; genus Allacma; species Allacma fusca. Next base: position 30,751,427 of record OX359246.1, read on the forward strand.
ATGCTGAAGATTTATGTTCAGAATTTCGTACATAGTAAGTATCTATCAGAATGTTCTTTCCAACAACAGAGCTCAACAATGGTCAGAATAATAGTGCTCAGAATTTTACGTAATTACAATAATCTTGTAGCATTTAATCATAGACCGAGAATATACATCCGACAGTAATCTCCAAAGTTCATAATTAATCATGTTAATTACTTCTCGGCTGGTTACGAAACTTTCCTCTTTCGAAGGTTAACTTTAAACCCATAGGAAACCCATTATTATGGAAATATTTGAGTTATTCACCCTTATACATAGATGCAACTAATGATAATTATTAGGCAGGTCTAAATAATTGTAAAACATGTTACTTAAAACCGGGATGAGCAGGGCACCCAATTCTATACAGGTACATAATTTCCATGAGTGGCTAATTTCATTATTTCTTATCAATGGAATCATTGTATGTATGTATCTCCGCCTTTCCAATGTTTTCATATCTGTGGATCTACTCCAGGGATTATACGTACATATATGCATAACTCTGTCTGTGAGTGAGAATGAGGAAAAAAGTGCCAATTATTTTTCCCCCAGTACATAATCCTGTCTCATTTATGCAATTCTAACTTAAGTCTGGAGCGCATCGTTTTCATACGAAAAAAAAGTTAATCACGATAGGGATTCAGGCATTACAGCATAAAAGTACTCAAAAGAAAAAAGAGACTCAAAAGAAATACCAAATAGCATGTGTGTTTAAATACATTACATGAGAAATGCATTTCAATGCAATCTCAATGAAAGGAATGAGTGATTGTACAAAATAATGAGCTGGGAACACTCAAGCGTAATAATAAGCCTGTTTCTTTTTTTTATAAAAAAAAGCTTTAAGAAGCGTCTTCAATTCTGCTAAACTTTATAGTTTAGAGCCTCCGTACCTTAAGAAAAACTCATTTGAAGCTTACCTGTAAAAACTCTGGAAATACAGATAATACTTATGACGACTCCAATAATTTACAAAGGTTACATATATATCATGGTTTCGTTACTCCAGGTACTTTTTGTTAATTGAATTGAAGGAAGGAAGATAGCCTCCAAATGGATCAACTCCAGTTGCATAATTTAGAATTATTGGAGATGCAATTTTTCATTTATTGTACTCCGAAGAGTGATTTAGTAAATTTGTCTATCTTTATCATTCATGCCCACAACTCGATCTTATAATTTTAATAAAATCATAAATTGTTTAAATACTATACTAGACGTGGGTCTCTGTGTCACTACGTAAGATAGATAATAATGTCCGCAGGGAAATCAACCAGTTCAAAAAATATAGCTGGCATTGCAATACTAATATTTATGTTTGTGGCTGCAATTGCTGTGATTGTTTTGGCTGGGAATCGGATTAAATTACGTCAGATGCTTCTGAGTCCGTCGAGGCCGTAAGTTCCAACCGTTATCGTTTAGAATAAAATTTATTATATATTTATAAATTACTTTCACACATTTTTAATGTGGGATTTTTTTCAGAATCTGTAATAAAGGCGACTATCGAGTCTACTTCAAACAAACGCATAGATGCTACGTTGAGGGCAAACAGGGACCCTGCGGCCAGCTAATGATCTTACATGGGGTTAAGAGAGACGCCAATCAGAGTGACTTGTTTGGAGAGTGTCAGTGTCAAACGTTTGGGCAGCTGGGCTGTGACACTCGACCTACTGTGTATTGGCAAGCAACGAAAAGATGCTATTTCCTATTTGACCAGGTATCGATCTTGCGTCTGAAAATATATGCAGCTAATTAATACCTTACATTATAATTCATGATACTCAATATTTAAAAAAAAATACAGGGTCCCTGTAGAAAAGGCCGATGGTTGGTGATTAACCAGTTCAACAATCCCACATGTGTTACTATACCATGCCCTTCGGAGTATAACGCTCAGAGTCAAATTAGCCGACGAGACTCCGCGGATAGTGACCCAGACCCTAAGTTCGTGTATTCTTCCTACAGTAAATGCAACCTTACGTTGACGCAAGGGTTTTGCCCTGATGGCGAAATAGTTCATTTCACATCGACCAGCTTTCGACCTTTGTGCCGGAAAGCTACTCAAGAGTGCCTTCCAAACTATTCAAATTCTTTTGATTTTGAACTTGAGTTGAATATAACAAATCTAGAAGTTTATCCAGGCGAATAAAATTTTTTTGCTTAAGATTTATTACAAACATTTATGTAGTTTCAAATTCAAAGCGTCGATACATTTAGTACAGAACTCCCTCGATTATAAATAAAACTCTATAATATTCACATGCATGTGTACGAAAGTTATTTATTTCATGGTGACTAGTACAAAAAGCATTGAATTGGACCGATTCATATGGGTCTACAGGTTACCACAGTAACAGTACAATTTCAGAATAGGATCCGTGACGCATCTGCTTTCGTTGCCGTATAAATTAGTCCGACTGGCCCGACCTGAAACTTGCCAAGACCCATTGGCAAACCTTGTAGACGTAGCTTCAAATGTAGCATTACTGGGAATCACTGAGAAGGAAACAGTAAATGTGACTTCGTTTTTCAGCTTCGGTGCCCTATTTGACCTCGTTGTATTTTGAGATGTTTTTGTACTTTGGGCGGACTGCCAGACTTGTGCATTAAAAATTTTGTCAAGTGATAAAGTCGAACATTTTCGGGACTTTGAAATTAAAAATGAGTTTATGCTGGAAACAATATTTTCTGCGGCTTCCCTAATCAAAGTGTTGTTTTCCACTGGGATGGATTTAAGTATTGCACAAACACAGTAGTGCTCCGCGATTTCGGCATCTTTACATGTCCGCCTCGCCGGGATCGGAAGGAACATGCTAATCCCACGGGGTAATTCTTGTTTCTCTGAAAGTTCCAAATTACGCCTGACTATAGCACTACTGGATGTACGTCCAAGATCCAGAAGGTCCAGCAAGGTCTCGTGTAAATCAAATGGGGTTGTCATCTTGTTCCTGTTGATCTTCAAACTACGGGTGGCCTCCGGGTACTTAAGAGTAAACCATTGGGGCAATATGAAATACAAGAAAGGCATTCGTTCTTCCATCCTTCCTTGGAAAGAGGAGCGAAGTACACCCCATCGAAGACCATGATCGCTCAGTAAAATCAGAGCGGTGTCTTCAAAAAACCCCCCCGATTTGAACCGAGCCAGAGTATCAGCCACTGCTTTGTCTCCCAATCTGCCGTAATTGAGTTGGTCATGCGTGGCGGCATTTGACCAGGTAAACTGAAAATAGGGCCGAGTTTTATTCATAGTGTATGCCATCTGACGGAGAAAATTAAGAGAGAGATCCAATCCTGGCCTAGGGCCGTAACAATAATTAGTGTTGACGAGATTATGATGACCCAGTCTTCTTCCGAGTTGATTGAGAAACGTGTTGAAATAATAGTCTGCGGGTTGTTCACCAAATCCACGTTTATGATAATTAAATGTACTCATCCAAACTTCATCCTCGCTATAAGCTGTTCTGAAACCATGGTTGGAATAATTTTTCCAGATAAATGGACATTTGTCAAAACGTTGCTTGGCATTTTTCCAGCAAGTGTTCCTCAACTCTTTGACGCTTTTCCCCGTTAAGAATGGTACTAAGAATTTCCGTTTAAAATTATTATTATCATTAGTGTCATAGTTCATATTTAAAAAATTAATTTAAAGCATCTAGAGAATAAGTATGCGTGAATTTTTAAAAATTTAAATAATAAAAACAAATTACCTAAATTTGGGAAAGTATTATCCGCAACTTTGACATACCCATTGAAACCAAATGCAGATAGATTTTGTGTAAGGTACTTGTGCGTTAAAGGCATGACCCGAATAAAATTCATGTGGGATACGGCGTCCAGTCCAAATAACACTACATTCAGTCGTCGATGAGTCACTGACTCTATTGAACTCTCTTGATTTTCTGGGAATATTTCACTCTTCTTATTACCATACATTGTGAAATTTCCGATTCTTTCCTCCAACTGGGGTTTTAAATGCACAAAGCCGAAATAATCGATTGTAACAGTTGATCTACTAGCACCGGCCATTCCTCCTAAAGAACTGTTCAATTTCATCCCTATTTTTGAACATCTTACGCGAATAAACTCTGCGTCCTTTGGAATGAGCGTTTTCCTATTGTTAATGAGTTCACACTGAGGGTGATACCTATAAATAAAATTTTAAATTCTGTTATAAATTAGAAGTTTGAAATAGCACATATGCATAAGAACTTACGTAACCTTTTTATCGCTTCGTCGAACAAATTTTTGGTAGCAGCAATCTTCGTATCCATATTTGAGGGGGTCTTGAAGTTGGATTAAATTTGAATCCAAATCAGCTGTGAAAATCAGGGGGTATTTTTTCGCTGAGCAATTTATTGGAGCCGGTCTTCCAAGATATCGACGAATGCTTCTGTGAAATGGGTCCAGAACTGGAAGGTGACATCCCATATGTGAATCAGGTTGGTTTATTTCCATACCTATAGACAATATATCATTCTGAGATATATAGATATCAAGAAGAGGGATTTTATGTGTGTAGATACTGTAGATTATATGTATTGCCAGTAAATAATTTTTGACTGTCCAAATGTTTTTTTCTGTACAATTTCATAACCCCATGTTTTTGAATCCCCTTACTCAATATAGGCTCGTTGGAAATTACTGTTGAATTCATCATGAATTTAACATTTCCTGGTAAATATTTGGTAAATTCCAGTGATTGAAAATTTATCAAAGATGTTAGCTTAAAGACAATGTATAAAATATCCCATGTGCATAGTATCACGAGAAGACAGCACCAGCTCTTTTGCGGATTGAGAGACATGTCCAATAAGTAGAATGTATAAACTGGCAATGAATAAATAATTATTGCTTTTGTTTTTTCAAACAATAAGTGTAGAGAATGTACTCAAGTTTTAGTTATAGTGCTCTGGTTATAGGGCTATAACCTTCAAGTAACAATTGTGCCTTGGAATTTCGCCCGTCCATTACTTTTGACCAAGAAATAAAGAACTTAGAACAATGTTTTTTATTAATTAAAACACAATAAAAAAAAGTAAGATATATATGCTTTCCTATTCCAACATCATACATGAAACCAAGCAATTGAGTTAATTGACAATCTATTTTCCCTCCCTTCCCAAAAGATGTGGTTTTGCTTAAGAGGATCTAAAATCTAATTTTAATATCAAATTATTAATTAGAATTTATTTGCAAACCTTTAAATTCTGCTCCCAAATGATTGGGATAAAAGGAACGCTCCAGGGGTTTACGCGCGCAAATTTTATTTAATGGCTAACTAACATTTTTAATTAACTCTTCCACTTCCTATTATCATGCTTGCTCAATATGAGGGTGCCATTAAATGAATACCTTTTGCTTGTGAATTTGAGTTAATTTGGAATTTATTTTTGAATTACATTTCCATGGGACTTCAGCCACAATGGTTAAATTTACTAGCATTTCCTTGGAATGCAAATCTCATCAATTCCCAAGCTCTTTATGAGGATAATTGTTTCTAGCAATAGTAAATCTATTCATTCTCTTATCACAGTCAGTGGTACTATATTTCCTTAGTTAACTATAAAAATTGCGGGGAAATAATTATCCGCAGTGAATTCCACACTTTCTGTCCCATGAGACCTGCGTGTGTAGAATAATAGGATTAAGTTTCATAACAAATCTTATTAACGTGTGAACATACGGAAGTAAGTTTGTAGACTCAGTTGTATCGTCTCCCACGAAATCAAACCTTTCCCCCTTCCGTTAGTGACAGTAGGGATAAATTGTACTGGACATTTTAATGGGAAAAGCAAACCAGAAATGATTTAAGAATTGTATTTTGTAATCGAAAATAATAAATCCGACCAGAGGCAAAACAACGTTCGCCAAAGTGGGGGGGGGGGCAAATAACCTTCCCAAATTTTAGACACACAGGTAGTTCGACCTTTTTCCTATATAGTAAATCATTGTCATTTAAAAAAACATCCGATGACACAATTTTAAAAAATCATATAATTACATGATTTTTAATAAATAGAGAAAAAATTAAACACTTTCAGAAACTTGAGATACTATATATCAGAATCTAGACTTTCTATAGACACTAAAAGATATAAATTCGGTGCTAAAAATTCGGGCATACATGCATTGTTTGCTGCGTAAAACAACGGGTGTTTTCAACTTGGTTAAAATTCAAAGAATCAATCGAATTCATTTGGAATTTCTTGTGAAAGTTATGGGCATAATTTTCCATTTTTGTTTGCTCTAGCGAGGGAATCTTGCATAGGAGATTTTCAGTTTCATTTTTGTTTTTTTATATTTACAAGATGTTTTAATTGTCATACATACCTTTCTATAAGCGCGCTACGAGGATCAGCTGTTCAGTACCCAAAGATTTTAGCAAATTTCCACGGAATCGAACCAACGCTCTAAAGCAACGTCTTTAAATAACTTAATTTGAGAGTTGTAAACAGGAAATTAATATTTGCTTTGACATGAATTGGCTTTATTGATGTATAAAAAATGTATGCTGGCTTTATTTGTTCCCAGACTTTATGTACAAATATACCGTAACTTCTATTAAATTAATTATGTGGAAGTGACTGGCTTAAAAGTATAAAATGTAATTGTTATTTGAATAAGTTTGTACAATCCACATCAATATGGACACAGTCATGCTAATTATTGTTGTATTTCTGGAGGGTCCTTATTTATTTATAATTCTTTATTTATATTCCAATATTTTAATAGGATGTAGGACGATTTCCAGTTCACAGAAATCAACTGTACAGCGTATTGTAATCGTTCGAAATTGTGCTTAAGTATTTACTTGAATGTAATTACTCTAAAATTAACGCCATTGTTTCCAAGCAATTAAAGCTCTCATGATTTTCGTAGTCACAAAAATAATAAAATTTGGGGAAGAAGCTTGCTCCACAGTACTGAAACTGCCCATTTTTACCCCCTGCACAAATATTGATCTCGTCATGCTCTGGAATAGGGCTGAGTCTTGTTTATGTAAGATTTTGCAAATAATCCGTATTTTATGCTTGTACTTCCAGACCAATTTGGGAATAGAAAAAGCTTTGTCTGAGAACAGTACGTATGTTAGAATCAGCTGAATCCCAACCACTACGTGTACAATCGTGGGCAGTAGAAATACGTATACGTGAATGGCCAGTACAGAAAATGAGAGGTAGACAACGGCTGTGGTTATGAAGGAGAGCTTCATCAAATACATGGAGTTGGCAAAAATGTAATTGTAAAATTGGATCCATAGCATCAAACAACGACAGTCCTGAATTGCTGCATGGAGCCTATGAGCCGGAATCCATATCGTTCCTTTGCTTCACCGAAAGTAAATGTAATCAAATTTAGTCCATGGTTTTTACATAATAATTATTAAAAGTAGCACAAAATCTTACTATAAGGGATTTTTGAAAATAAGTGATTAGAATTGCAGTCCTAATTCCCATTTACAGGACTTATAAAACAATGCTTTTACAATGCTGTATAAGGGTTAGTGTTTATAAATGAAAATATTTTATTACCTTATTTTAATCCGCCGAATACCATCCAAGGCTTGACACTGTAGTCGATCAAGTGTTAAAATAATAAAAAACCCAAGAAAAGAAAGACAGGCCAGAATTTGAGCAATGAGGAACAGCTCCGTGAAAATGCAAAGAGTCAAGGAGACTGATGTTTGCCAACTGGGTTTCAGCCAATGGTATGTAAAGTAACTCACCCCAGGGTTCACAATTAACTTTACACAATTAGCTACTGGACTGATGATGCCGATGGTGGGGCCAAGAATGATTAATTTCTCTGTGATTGTTGTTTCCGATAATCCGCTTCGACGCCCATGTTTATCAAATGCAGAGTTCACGAAATGCTCCAGACAACAAGGGAGGCTTATAAATGTGGAAAATACAACGTAAAGGGCAGCATGTCCCCCAACGCAAAATACTGCATGGTACTGAACGTCAAAAAAGTTGAGATTATCGGGGTAGAGAAAAATCGTGAGCGCAAGGACCACATTTGCAAATATTACTCTCAAAAAGAAGATCCCCATGGTTAGATTCCATAACCTCAGGCGGAATTTTGATGATTGGATTCTAGTTTTACAGGTCTTCAAATCAACTTGAATAGGAATTAAATTCAAGAGAGAATAAATATGAAATAATTTAAAATCAAAGTGGGAATTTTGTAAAGTTATCATATCTTCAAACGTTTTCGAAATGCAAGTTAAGAGTTTAAAATTTATTATACAAATCATTAAGTGAATATCTTCGGCATCCCGAGTGAAATTTAAGTTGTAAAAAAATTGTCAAATCTCACGAGATTTAGGATCTTCGTTAGACTACCTCTAATTTATTTTACATTAGTGTAAAAGGAAATAGGAATAAATGCTATATTTTTATTTTGGGAGGATTAATATTTTAAAATACTTTAGCACAGTATGATAAAATACTTCTTCAATTTTCAATTTGTCCTAATGGAATGTTGTTTTGGCTATAGCTGCAAAAAATTTGAATACAAAATTTATATAACTTTTGAGATTTAACTAACATCTAAAGAGTAAGTATGCCTGACTACCTGGACGGAAATTGAACCTTAATAGCTTTTTAAATTAAATAACCTGTAATATTGGGTAAATACAAACATATGAGCTTCCTACTCCAGTATAATGTCTAGTTACGGGATTTAAATATAGTGGGAAAACTTCAAAAATTGATTATTAAACATCAGGCATACATGGAACTTATTTGATTCAGTTTTAATTTCACTGGGAAGAAATATCATTCAAATAAGGCACGTCATGCGTTTTAAAACTAATTATTTTTATATGTATCTATATACATATATCATATAATCCAACATCCGTTATGTATTTTGAGCGATTTAAGCTTTGGGAAGCAATCATTTGTAGTATGAGTAGTTGCTTTTGTTGTAAAATTTTGATTTATAGATTTTAAATGAACTCAATCAGTTTTGTGTTTGTTGACATTGAAACCAGTATGTAGTTTTAAGTTGGAGGTCTATTCCTCCTTAAAAATGTATATCGTTGCGTTATTTTAAAAGAAGAATCAATTACAATAATCGAAATACAATAATCTTCACAACAAGAAAAGTAGTTTCAGTAGTTACTCTAGCCTTAGATTCGTTGGGCATTTTTTTCCGATTGTTTAATTTGTGTTTGTTCATTGAACTTATTTAAAAAATCAGAAAGTACATTATTTATTGTTTGAAGAACAAAACAACATTCTCAATCACTCATTGTTAAGTATTTACGATTGTAAAAGGGAAGAAGAATCATTTTTGGAAAGTTGCTTTATCTTCTCTGTCACGTTTTTAATTGTTTGCCAAACAACTTTTCTGGCCTTAAAAAGCAACTACCTCTGCTATCACTCGAGGGTAAAAAAATTCTTTTTCATGTGATTTTTGAACGGAAGGTCCGATTGGCAATTCTAAGGGCTTAAAGTCGATTGGAGACTTCAAATAATGTGCTTGAATATTTTCAATGTTGCACCTGAAGGGGTTCCAGAGTTATTGGCATATATCAACATTTTTTTGGCATCGTTGCTATCTAAGACCAATCATAGCTACCATTTAATTAACATTGCAAAAATTCTAAGGGTGTTCCTCACTAGCGATTTCCTTTAAATTTGGTACAAAGGTCCCTTAATATTATGTAAATCGATGTACAAAAGGGCATGTTGCGACAACGAAGGGTTCACACTGTGGAAATTAATTTGTGTTAAAGTAGACCTATTGGTTACCGCAGTTAGCATAAGATTATTGAAACATTGATCGATTGAAGAAAAAAATAATATTAGGATTCTTTGAAACATTAATCTTTTGAAACAAAAAATATTAATGATCACATTCTTTGAAACATTGATCTTTTCAAACAAAAAAATTATAAAAAAGTTAAAGAATAAATCTGCTAAAAAGAAATTTTGGAACGGAAAAGTCTTTCATATCTGAACGATACTACAACTACTGCTATTACAGAGGAAAACACAGAAATCCACTCACATTGAAGTGAGCGTTTGATGTATGCTACTAGTGTTTCTGTCGGTGCAAGTTTTGGGAATAACCGAACTTGCAATTGCTATTATAATTAATAATGAAAGTAGCAGTAATGCTGTAACTGGTACTTGCTAAAATGCGGCAATTAAATCATGCAAATAACCGAAGTTGAACTTGCAATTAGTTCATCAGTTACTTGCAGTTGGTAAGGCAATTGCAAAAACATTTGGAAGTAATTGCACCGATAAGTACAATTGCAAGTGCAATTTGTAATTGCAAGTTAACTGATACACAGTATAAATTGTCGACGAAGAGACAAGATGATCTGTGCATTATTGATTGGTATCAAAATGGTAAACATGCTGTTTACCAAATTGAACAGTGTATTAAATAAAATAATCTAGATGCAATGAATAATGAAACAGAGATGGACAAATGAAATTGCCTTTCTTCAAGGCTTCCAAGGCTGAAATATTGTAAAATTTCATCGTTCAACATATCTTTACAATCCTTGAAATATTTGGCCTATTTTTCTATCATTTTGTACAAATGGGAACATTTTGATGCCAGTCAAAAATTCACTTAGCTCAATTTGCCTCCTGACCGACGAAATTGTACAGTTAGTGCAGTAATTACACCCTTTAAGACAATACTCGTGTTTATTATGAAAATTAGTTATTAGAGCGGAATGACTTATTGAGGCATTTTGTAGAATTCTCAAATTTGAAACGGTTGCAATTAACTTTTTGCAGTGCAAGTACTTGCAATTTCAGTTGTGCGTAACCGGTAATTGCGAGTATTTAATGCTTTTGTAATTGCAATTTAAGTACACAGAAATAGCACTTTCACCGACAATTGCAATTCCCTGATGTAGAATCACCGCAATTGAACCGAACTTGCAAGTTCAATTAGTAATTGCGGTTAAATTGCAATTGACAAGAAACACTAATGCTAACTAGCAGTACATACCGCAGAACCCAAAATCTCTCTCTCTCTCTCACCTCCGCGACAGACAGGGGCACTGGGCTTTGAAGCCATTCCTCAACGATGGTAGTTGAATACAGTCAGTGCTGGACTACTCCTGTCCAGAGCTGTGCTCAAGTACAAGTAGACAACGAGTATTTCAAATCATGGTCAAGTGCGAATACTATTTTTCTATTTCTATTTTTTGAAAAAGACTTGGCAAGTTCAAGTTGGGGTCATGATCAAGTCATGGTCAAGTCAAGAGTTGTCCCGGCTATATTTGGCCAGGTTCAAGTTACGCGAAACGTACTTGAATACTTGACCCTGAATTTTCAAGTAATTGTCTGACCATGAACCTTCAAGTTTAAGACCGACTGAAAAATATACTTGACAATCAGGGCCAATTCTAGTTCAGGGTCAAGTCTGGGATTTACTTGACGTGAGCGCTCCTGACTGTCCATATTTTAATAAATACATCTCATTTTTGTTAAAATGTTTAAGTCCAGCATTGCATTGGAATAAAAAAAATACATCCATGGTTTTATTAAAGCATTATACTTGCGGATGTATCCATATGTAATAAATACTTATTGTAAAAGAAATAAATAAACTTAGCAGCAAAAAAGCTTAAAAGTAAAGTTGCTTTTCCGCCCTTAAAAGTAATAAACAAGTTATGGTACAATAATTATTTTATAGAACAAAAATATGCAGGAACAATGAAATTATTTATTGAAAAAGCAACGCGATCACACATTATTTTTAATTCACACAAATATTTGGTAATACATGTTATTACAGATTCCATTTTCTTTCGTATGGTGTTCCCGAAATTGCATAAAACATAATAGTTTGTGTAATTGTATCGTAAAACGAAGTTCTGCTACAGCATGTACACATTCATCTACATCCAACGTTCGCCTCACAAGAAAAAGTCAAATTTTGTAAGCGAAAAGAAAAAGTTCATTGCCGAAGTGATCCTCTGCTCCAAATTCCAACACACTTACATAATTATAAAATTCCAAAGTTACCTTCACCAGATTATCACAGATTGCGTAATAATAGCAGAAGGCAAAGAAAAACAGATATTACAAAAACATGTGTGAGAAAACGTTCTTTATTAAATCATGTGTGATCGCGTTGCTTTTTCAATAAATAATTTCATTGTTCCTGCATATTTTTGTTCTATAAAATAATTATTGTACCATAACTTGTTTATTACTTTTAAGGGCGGAAAAGCAACTTTACTTTTAAGCTTTTTTGCTGCTAAGTTTTTTGTCAGGAATTATTTGTAAATTTAGTACTAACGTTTTCAAACAAATTCCTCTGTGCTTTTGGTTGTCACAATTGAATCAAAGTTAGGCTAATAATTCAAAATGAAGGTCTTTCAACAATATTGTGTAAACGTAAATTATAATGCTTTTTCTCAATAGGATTTGATGGGAGATGGAAGAGGCTTTTTACAAGAATTTGTGCAGGAGCAAATTATTTGGTGTTCAAAGTTTACAGGCTCTTTCGGTACAGTAGCAGGTTATCAAGTCATAGTTAATTGAAGATCGGCAAAGAATTGATCGCGAATTCCGAAAAGTTCAACCTAAATCATGGCGGTATCTATAGTTGCAAGAAATGAAGATGGTTCAGGGGAGAAGACCTTCGAGTCGAACGGGACAAAAATTGTTCGAGTCAAGAAAGAGTGGATCCCTGTCTGGATTTTACTAGTTAATCATCTCCACCACTCACAGATTCAGTTCCATCACGCTTGACCTGATAAATCGTTACTTTCCACCTAATTGTGAGGCAAGTCATTTAGCTGCTTTGTCCCTAATTGGCATAGATGGTGAAAAAGTGATAATAGTAGATTTTACTTATTGTAGGATTGGTAAATTGAATCAGATATGTCTCCACTTTGTCAAAAATTAGATGATACTCCGCTTTCGTGTTGTAGAACTAACGATGATAAGAAATGTTATTTTAATGAGCGTTCAACAGTAGCCCTCATTGGAAACTTTGGACAAAATTAAATAATTTAAGTGTTCGCTCTAAATTTATATCAAATTCAAAGTTCAATATAAAATAAGGCCCATACCCGTTTACCCGAGTATTACCCATACCTGTGTCGAGCACTGCTACGTAGTGACATCATCTGTATGCAGGGTGGGTGGATTCAGCAATAAATGACAATTGGTGATGATGGGGTGAGAGGTTCTGAAAAATCGACCATTTTGGGTGACGTAATTTGTGTATGCTCCCTTATTGCAAGGTAACTCCGCTTGTAAAATGTACAATAAAGATTTCACTTAATATTTCATTGCATAAAATAGGAGCGAATTTGTTCAAAATACCAGCAAGATACATCTCATATGAACTTTATTAAGTTGTAAATTCTTAAAAATATTGTTTTTAATAATTAATTGCATTAAACACGTCTCAAATACTGTTCATGATGGTTAAGCCCAAGTGAAGTAAATGAGTCCAAGTTTGACCGACTGATTGATTGCTGTTCAAAGTTTAGAGGCAGTTACTGAAACATTCAGCAAAACGAGCAACTTTTTAGTTTTGGAAAGTTTACGGATAATTAAATATCCTATCCTCCCTGACTTTTTCTGGGTTAAATGTTCCTAATGTAACCCCCGCCCTACTCTTGAGTGATTGTTTGTGTCATACAGCTTCATATGTACAATAGTATATAAAGTATAAACAATGTGCTTCAATTATCTGTCAATAGAGTCAATAAAACTATAATAACTTCGTTCCCTAAATATAAAACATTGATTCTTAAAACCGGATTTTAAAAGAAACGTGAGAATTCATTTGATACTATATCCTTTCAGAGCAATTAATAACTTCATGATTCTCGTCGTCACAAATATGACAAAATTGGGAGTTGAAGCGCGTTCCAGCGTAGTGAAAATTGCCATTTTGAATCCCTGGACATTAGAGCTTCCTTCGGGTTTCCGAAATCCCGAAGTTCCGTGTTCGGAAACGGAACGGAACAATTTCGGAACATTCTTTTTGATTCCGTCATTGAATCCGGACAAAACCGGAACATGAGCACTTGTACCGATAATATCGGGACCGGGACGGTTCAGAGCATCGGTACGAAAAATGTCCCATATAATTTATTTCACCGGAAAGCGGAATTGTTCTGTTCCGATCCGAACCGATCCCGGTACAATTTCTGAAGTGTCGCGCCATCGTTCAACTAGAATGGAAACGCATTTCTTATCGCTCTGGCTTGTAAGCAGTTTTTTGCCAAAATAACGAAATTGGATGAACACAGTTAGATTTAATTTACGCAAATGCTTATATGTAATGAGAGTATCGTTTTCCATGAAAATCAACAGAATAACTAATTTTGTTTAATAAACATGGGCATGGGCGATTTTTCTTGAAATGAAAATTCTGAAATCGAAATTATTAGCAGCAATGAAGCAAGCCTGCAGGAAATTAACACTGTTAGGCCATTGAAGTCCACACGCTACAAATATTTATTGCTAAAAAATAATTAAGAATAATTTTATAATACTGCACAGTAGTTCTTTTTATGTGGCCTAATTATTATTAAATATTATTTTATATAATTAAATAATAACATTCCCTAGCATCCAATCTATTAAAAGTATATTAAGTATATTAAGTTTTCAATAATTTGTACACGCGTTTCATGTATATGTTGTGAAAAATTCCGGGATATTTCGGAACGGAACGGGTTCGGAACGGAAAAACTAGCATAATACGGAACGGAACACAACCTGTAACGGAAAAAATACTTTACTCCTTTGTTCCGAACGGTGTCAGTTCAAATGTTCCGATGTCCCGACAGCCGGAACGGAACCGGGAACAATATTATTTGTAGGTTTCGGAACGGAACGGAATTTCGTACGGAACAAAAATGTTGAACACGTTGGAAGCTCTACTGGACATAAATGGACACCGCCTTTCGCGTTATTCCGCTTGAATCTTTAGCATGTAGATTCCGGCTAACATTTACAATTTTAAGCTTGTATCGTTTCACAACTTCGGGAACTTGAAATGCCTTGTCCAGACTAACAATATAAAAGAAAGACATTTCCAAACCAATCAAAAAATACACCATAGTCGGTAGAATTGATTCTGAAACATGAATTGCAAGTATAGAAAAAGAAATGGCAAAAACTATTATGGTTATAAACGATATTTTCATCAAATATAACGTGTTTGCAAAAATGTAATTGATCAATTGAATTCGGAGCACTAAGCACCGACACTTTTGAATTTCTTCCTGGAGTCGACGTGTTGGAATCCATAACTGATCCTTCCTAAATATAAAATAATTATTAAAAATATCTACATACGTTTTATCAATTTCATTACATACTTTGCTGTAATATTTCCAAGCTCTGACAAAAAGACCTAAAAATTGAAAATTATTCAAGTTACTTCATTTGCAATCTTCGAATCCCTTCCTCTCCCTTATGCTGAATATCTCCGATTGCTACAATTCCAAAAAATCCCATAAACGATGCACAATACAAGGATTGGGCTAGCCAGAACGTTTCCAGAACAATAAAGGCAAATAACACTAAAGGTGTTTGCCAATTTGGTCTCAACCAGGCAAACATTGAATAACTGACATGGGGGTCCAAGACCAACTTAAAAGCATGTACGAAAGGAACTGGAAGGACGTGAAAAGGGAGCCAAATGGCCACTATTTCTTGAACAGTTTTCGTGGACGGTTTATTATTCCTCCGTGAATTACTACTATCAATGGCTGAATTAACAAAGTACTCAATGCACTCCGGAAGGCATATGAAAGTTGAATATAAATAGTACAGAATCATTGTACCCACTAGTGAGAGCAATACGTGAAATGGTACATCGAAGGCGTGTAAACGATCTGGGAAGCACACCGTCGTCAGTGGGAATAGGATGAGAGCAAGAATTACCTTCAGGGTCAAGCCCC
The DNA here is from genome assembly GCA_947179485.1 of Allacma fusca. NCBI lineage: Eukaryota > Metazoa > Arthropoda > Collembola > Symphypleona > Sminthuridae > Allacma > Allacma fusca. Next base: position 30,767,373 of record OX359246.1, read on the forward strand.
AAAGGGACAATTTCCATAAAATAAACCTCAATTTAGACGGCTGAATACAGACTTTACCCGTCCTTTTATTTATTTGAATAGGAATTAAATTTAGGATGGATAGAACATCAAAGAGAATAAAGTTAAAGCGAACGTCACGTAAAGTTATCATGATTTTATTATAACCGCTTCCTGTGTTCCAAAGACACTCACTCACGAAGAAATGGTACCTGGACAATGATGGTGCAACAACTCTTGAAATTAAAGCAAGACATGGAACAGAGAATTGAATATAGAACATGGAATGCAACTTTAAAGCACTGCTGCCCGCCAGGCTACCTAGTCAAGTCTAGTCTATTCTTTAAAGTTTAGAGCCTCAACTAGTCAAGTCTAGTCAAGTCAGCGGTATGTTTAAGCAGCAATAGTCTAGTCTAGTCCTAGTCTTGAATCTGCAGCTGGTTCCCTAGTCAAGTCTAGTCTATTCCCCTAGTCACAGTGTATTTTTTATAAAAGTTCCTTCATTTTTATTAGCAACATATAAAAACTATTGTTTTAAAAATTGTCCAGTGAAATATAACGTCTCGTTGAGCTTAAAAATTTCAGATTTTAGGGTGTACATGTAAAAAAAAACTAGCTCATGTTTATTTTAATCCAATAACGCACAAATGACAAACAACACATGTAGTTCACAACGTCAGTACAAAAATTGTGTTCAGCAAGATTTTCGCCCAGCAAACTTTCCTTCCTGGTAGAGACCCCCGAATATATGTATACCTGGTATGATTATGTTAGGTATAGGAAAACTACAATGTACTTAGGCACTTGCTGAACCGTGAGTATAGTTGGTATTAATTTTTACCAAACTAGTGCTGACAATGAGGATTCACCTACGGTGAACCAAGTATATTTGGACCCCACCGACAACATAGTTGGTAGTAATTCAAGGAAATAAGGTGCTAACAATGAGAAAACATATAAGTACCACCAAGTATTTTAATTCCAACAAGAAGTTGGTATTACTTGAAGAAAAACTAGTGCTGACTATGAGGAATCAGAAACCAGGCAACGATACATATCCACAAAATGTTCTTGTATCAAATGATATCAATTTCCTTTGTATGCTCACCAACAGATGTGACAACTGTTGTGGGTCGTCGTGCGATGACCCCCGCCACTCCTTTTCAGTCGAACTAACCTAACCTGAACGTTCGAAGCGACGGGCAGAGATCGGATTTTTGTGGAAAGACGAGAAGATTCTTCCCAGGGAAAAGTATTTCTGTCTCAGGAAAACATCTCATAGGGAAGGGATTCTTTTTCGCGAACAGGGATTTTTAAATTCGTTGACCTTTATTTTGGCAGGGATTTTTAAATTTGTTTGGCGATTGTTTGGGGGATTTGAAGTCTTGTAGCAAAATTATTTTTGCCAACAGGGATTTTGAAAATCGTTGACCTTTTTTCAGCAAAGATTTATGAAATAGTTCAGGACCTCCCTGCAGGGATATAAAATTCAGCAGGGAAATTCTGAAATGATCGTCCAATGATATTTACAAAAATCTGATCTCTGGCGATGGGTTGTTTCCAATTCCCCAAATTCGGATTCACCACCCAAGTTTTGGTTCAATTGTTACCAAGTTTGGTTCTGGTGAAATCCAAACATACTTGGTGAAACCTGCGCGATTTCTTATTGTCAGCACCAGTTTCTCAAAAATTAATACCAAGTTGGTTTCTGATGGAGGCAAAACATACTTGGTGGAACCTGCGTGATTCCTTGTTGTCAGCACCTGTTTCAGAAAAATTACTACCACCTACGTTGCAGGTGCATTTGAAACATACTATGTACAACGTACATGATTGTCACCACCAGTTTTTCTTCAATTAATACCAATTACATGGCTGGCACTTCTTTCATTCGTCCAAAACCCCACTCCAAACCAAAGAACCACTCTTTATAACGTGCCCTTTAATGTTGTCATTTTGCGGTTGAGTTAATAACTGATACAATGGATTTATAACATGGTACAGCCTACAATGAATTCCACAACTTGGACCATGTGTTTCCCTGGTGTGTCCCAGTGGAAATTCCATATAATGTAACCCATAAAAACCCATGTTAAATTCCTATATACCAGGTAGGAAAGTTTAAAACTAACAATAGTCAGTCAATAAAGTAGTTAGTTTTTGCAACTTTGTTAAAGAATAAATTGTAACTAAAAACTAGATTTTTCCTAAACACATGTCTCAGGGAACAATATGTTTTGATCCTTCAAAACGATATCTTATACTAAGCACACTAAACGTCCCTGACGATGAGCGTTTCGTGTACACTGGAATTCCATGCTGGCTTTCTAGTTTTGATTTTCAGTAATTGAGGGAATCTCAAGTTATTGTGACTTGACTAGCTTTTCCATGAAGTCATGCAAGTCAAGTCTAGTCAAGTCCTGTGTTTTTGGAAGTTGCCCTAGTCTATTCTAGTCAAGTCTCAAAATATTAACACCAGGCGTAGTCTAGTCAAGTCTATTCTTTTACTTGTATTTTGGCTTCTAGTCTAGTCAAGTCTAGACTTTCCTAGTCAAGTCTGACTAGACTAGGGCAGCAGTGCTTTAAAGTTATAACTATACATTTCTTTTTCTACTTTGGCTCTGCTTCCTTGTGCTGTAATGGGTTATGTACATTTGTGCACACTGTCTGGTTGCATACAATATTATATATGTCATTAACTAAAAAGTTACCATGTAACCACTCCTACATTATTCGACTCGTCCGACATTGCCGGTATTGAATTGAGTCATGGCAGAGAAATGTCTGACCACGCGTCTTTGGTAATGTAAGCTTTAGATTACAAAAGTACAGATATTGATTACTACATCCTTCTGTAATTGTTAGATGCCCGGCAATGGCCGGCGTCAGCACTTGTTTGAGAAAGTGAATACACAACGGATTCCTATGTTAAGAGGTAAAGGGGATTTCACCCGAAAGTGTGAAATCCTTCATAAATTGTTATTATGAATATACAGTTTATCCTTTGCGAAATAGTCAACAATGTATGTGCAATCTACATTCGGGTATAATTATAAACATGACCGTTGGTCAACATGGTTTTATAGTATCTTCATATAAATATGAGTGCTTTATGTGAAATAAACTTCAGTCTTGTAACTGATATTGTGAGTACAACTCTGTTTCAGTCTACTAAATTATTCAACAGCCGGAGCTACTAGTGTCGATTGAACTGTAACTATTTACTTACAATTAGCTTTCTAGAAACTGGTTAACTTATTAGATCTCGTAGGTACGTGATATTCCTTTGGACATGTGGATATTTTATCGTTCCGTTCTCTGCATGCTCCCCAAAAATCACTGTATTTATGTAACAAGTATGTAATAATTTTTGCGTCCACAGACGTTGCGTTTTTTGAACTCCACAGATGCGAAGAATAAGGAAAGAATTCAGATTTTTTGCTCCAGCACTTTTGCGGATAGGGTTATTTATACGCTGGAGGACACCGGTCATTCTGCGTAATGCGCTTGCCTCGGCTATACTGATAGTAGTGTTTTACCGTTAAATGAAAGTGATTATACAGACATACATGCATGTGTTTGGGATCACGTACAACAAATAAGGTTTTCGGGATGTCCTTACGGTATCGGGCGTTGGAGTTGCTTCGTTAAGCAACTCAAATCAGAGATGTTCACATGATTTTCCCTTCCTCCAATCCTTCGAATGCAAAAAAATAGATTCATTTCCTTCCTTCAGACCTCTTCAGATTGAAAGCTTGGAAACAAAATTCCTTCCTTCACCCTTCCTTCGAAGTTGTTTTATTGTGATCCTTCCTTAAGCCTTGTAAGAAATGTGTATTTCTCACATACATGTCACATCTAAATCAGCTCTACTTTATAATTGTGTAGCTTGAAGCTGAACGCTATATTGCAACACTGGAAACGCGGTGGCATCCAGAGTCAGAATATATAAAGTCATTCCCATGCTTTAACGCCTCAGTGTCTCGGGAGCGTCTGAAGAGTAACCTTGTAGCTGGACTAGTAGATTTGTAATAAATTTCTATTATTTGTTGTATTCCATTTAACCCCGACTTCGGACCTCACCTTGGCTTATTGTTGGCTATTATTGGGTTTCCATCCTTCACTCATTTTTATTATATTTTTACCCATGTATTTTGGCAATTGTTTTGAAGGTTATTTTTTTAGGAAATCCTTAATGTAATGGCTGGTTGCTCATTTTAATTATATTTGATTTTACATATTAGTAGTAGCACGGTCTGAGCACCCACACCCTTTACAACCTTCAGTAACATTGTTCCCTCACCGAATTCCGTCTTCCGTAATATTTTAATTTCATATATGAGACAACAAAGTCAAGATCCGAAAATTACAGTACCCGCCAGAATATAGCTCCTTATCGAGTTCGAGTATACCGGCGAGTATCGAGTACGAATTCGAGTCGAGTACGGTCAAATTTTTGTGAATACTCGATACTTGAAATGGTTTTCGAGTACGGGTAACGATTTTTCACATACTTACGAGTACGAGTATCAAACGAGTACGAGTCCAATAAAAATACTCATAAGGGTTATCGAGTTCGAGTTCGAGTATCACATGCTCAATATACGAGTACGCGTACACGTGCACACAAGTGTTGCAAACTTTTGAATTTCCAGTAAAGAGACGAAGGCGCGCATGAAATTATCACAAAAAATCGTTGTATCCACCAGACACGAGACACGGCTCTCTCAGGTTTCTAAAATCTAAAAAAAATCACTGTTCAATTGTGGTCTTGTTATTATTAAATACTCGAGTATGAAGACTCGAGTCACGGCACGAGTACTAGTACGGGATTTCGGTATTTACAGTTCCGTACTCGCGAGTATGAAACAAGTTCGGGTTCTGAACTGGAACTCGGTCGCTTATTTCAAGTATTTTCCTGAGTACTCGTATATGTGGCGAGTACGAGTACCTTGGATTGGAGTCCATACTCGATGCTTCGATTTCGAGTACGAGTTCGAGTACGGTTCCGCAAGGTAATCACTCAATAAGGAGCTATACGCCAGAAACCTTTCCATCGTATTATATGTATCCTGGTACGTTACATGTGAATGAAAGCGCGTATTGACAGCGTTAGAGTTAGTTGTCATGAAAGGTACATTCGGCGCGCGAAGGGTGATTGGGAAGTACCCTTCCGTCAACTTCAATTTTTTCATTAATGCGCTGAAGCCTTACTTGTTCCTTCGTAATTTGTTTCACCCTTCCTTCCCTTCCCTTCATTTCTTTCGAAAGAAGCGCATCCTTCCCTGAAGGAAGGCTTCTTTGAAGGGTACACGTCGACAGGTGAACATCTCTGACTCAAATATATTATAAAAGCTTAATAAACGTTTGTAAGGGTCAGTCAAAAATATCGACCTGAATATAGATTATTATTAGAACGTTTTGGTGTGGGTCCATTCCCTTAGATTGGTTACATGAATATCTACTCAATTATTTCACTTAAGTTTCGAACATGAACCGGACACAGGTTTCCTATTAACGAAAACGTTTAAAAAAGATTAAATTTATTTAATGAAAATTCCTTTGCTTTACAACATACAGTAGTTTGGCAAACGTACCACTTATAGGATTGGACGCAGTACCCGGGTATTTGGGTCAAGATGCTGGTAAAAATGGGGAGTACTATTTAGGTGCGCACAAGTATATATATATTTTCAAATTTGGGTAATAACAATTATGCAGCGTATAGAGCGTGATAATACTTGTTTGGGCTGATTTCATCCCATGAAAGTATGTGCTGTTCAAATACCTCTAGCTTAACTCGAAGTACTCAAAATATTAGTATAATATTGATGATGTCACACCGCCGTGTTTCATTTTTGATCCCGATCCATTCTACCATGAACAGGTACATTTGTGGAAATTTAGAATTATCAGAAAAGCATCCAAGTGCAAAAAGCCAATAATTTTATACTCTTTATTTTGCAAATGTTAGATATAGTAGCTTTTGGAACTAGATGCCGAATCTGAAGGAATTATGATATCGAAACGGGGTTTTTTGGAAGTACTAGATTACAAAAGTTACCAGAATTTGTAGCACATTTACAGACACTCGGTTTACATTCCATATATCCAAAATACTAATTAAAAAAACCCTTAAAGCAGGATAATTGCCGGTAAGATATTATTTGGACAACTTTTACATAATTGCTTAAGATCAATCTCCATTTACCCGACGAGAGTAAATACAAAAGGTTAGTTTTCTTTAATGTATTAAAAAGGTCCCATTTGATATCTCGTATCAAAATTCCTACAAATTGAGAACCAACAAATTCAGTTCCAACTGAACTGATAACTATTTGATACTATATCCTTTCAGAGCAATTAATAACCTCATGATTTTCGTCGTCACAAATATAACAAAATTGGGTGTTGAAGCTCGTTCCAACGTAGTGAACATTGCCATTTTGAATCCCTGGACATACAGAGACGACGCGGAGCGTGTTAAACCGGAAGAATCGTTAACGTGAAGAACTCTGCTAACATGTACTATTTTAAACTTGTACCGTCGGACTAGTTCGGGAACTGAGAATGCTGTCTCCATAATAACCACATAAAATAACACCAGCTCGATACCAATCACCAAATACACAATAGGTGGCAGAATGGATTCTGAAGCATGTATTGCGCGTATAGAAAATGAAATGGAGATAATTGTCACAGTAATGAAAACTAATTTCACCAAATATAACGTGTTTGCAAAAATGTAATTGAACAATTGAATTCTGAGCACTAAGCAACGACAGTTTTGAGTTTCTTCCTGCAATCGACGTGCTGGAATCCATAACTGATCCTTCCTGAAATTAATATTGAAATAATTTCATTACATGCTTCGCTGTAATATTCTCTCTAATAATCTGTAATATATACCAAGCTCTGACAAAATGACCTAAAATTCACAAATCATTCAAGTTACTTCATTTGCAATCTTTGAATCCCTTCCTCTCCTTTATGCTGAATATCTCCGATTGTCGCAATACCAAAAAATCCCATTAACGACGCACAATTCATTGCTTGGGCTAGCCAGAACGTTTCCAGAACAATAAAGGCAAATAACACTAAAGGTGTTTGCCAATTTGGCATCAACCAGGCAAACATTGAATAACTGGCATGAGGATCCAAGGCCAACTTAAAAGCATGAACGAAAGGAACTGACACGATGTGAAAAGGGAGCCAAATGGCCACAATTTCTGGAACTGTTTTTGCCGAAGGCTTATTATCTCTCCGTGATTTTCTACTATCAATGGCTGAATTAACAAATTGCTCAATGCATCCAGGGAGGGTTATAAAAGTTGAGAATAAAAAGTAAAGACTCATTGTGCCTACTACTGAGATCAATACGTGAAATGGAAGATCGAAGTCGTGTAAACGATCTCGGAAATATAATACCGTCAATGGGAATAACACTACACCAAGCAATATCCTTAAGGTCAAGCCCCAGAGGGACAGTTTCCATAAGACAAACCGCAATTTGGACGGCTGAATTCTGATTTTACCAGTCCTTCTATTTATTTGAATAGGAACTAAATTCATGAGAGATAGGAAATCAAACAGAACGAAGTTAAAGCGTGCGTCTTGTACAGTTATCATTGTTTGATTGTAAATGTTTGATATGTTCCGCAGAAACGGATTCACGAAGAAATATGAGCAGGACAAGGAAGATATTAGAATTCTTGAACTACTACAGAAGTTTCCGAGAAAGTGGAATGTAACTTTAAAGTTTAAACTCTTTTTCCGAAGTGGTATGTGTGTGGATACATGTGTGCATATTCAGACTGGTTTAATAAAATAGTATATCCTTAGATAGACATCGTAGGCTAAAACGCTAGAATGTTCCTGCTCCTACGGATTATTCGGATCTTGATTTGAAAATTGCAGAGAAGTTGAGCTTCAGTGACAGGGTCTGAATTATGCTCCTTAAGTACAATTGCCTTTTCAAAAGGCAGGTTTATATTTTCATTTAAAATTTCACTCAACTTACCTATTTTATGGCCCTAACAAACATATTAGATTAAGATTGATTTTTAAGCTCCTTCGGGTATAGCGAAATTCGGGTAACTAGTTACAATTTGAGTATGGTTTTCGAGGTTTAGAAACATGAAATGGGTAATCGAAACTGACGATTTTCGCATGTGGGTTTTTGATATCGGTTCTTGTTTGAAAGTCTTCAAAATGTTTTATTTCAACGGTTTTCAAATGAAATATAAAATATCTTTGTAAGAATACGGAGTGTTTACTTTGACGGCGCTCCCGCCGGGAATTATAAATAAGGCACGAAATTGATGACATTTTCGCAGTGCTGCCCGTTCACTTTCTAGTCTAGTCAATTCTAGTCCACCACGCAAAGGTGCGCCCCTATCACAGATCTAGGATAGAATATAGGCCCAGATCTGGGGTGCAAAATAAAAAATATAGGCACGGATATAGGCTAGGGCTCAAAATAAATATAGGCTAGGATGAAAATCTAGGTAGGGTTTCCAACTTGCTGCTCTGTGTTAGGGAATATAGGCTAGGCTTCCTGAAACTACCCACGCCTAGAATGCATACAGGTAAGCCGGTGTGTAAATACTATATGTTCCCCTCGTAATAGTTATGTATCATGTGTACTTTGTTACCACACGGGTAGTACATATACACATTGGAAAGTATTGAACAAATTTTTGAGTGTATATTATATAAGTGTAGTTATATATATAGTAGTTCTATATATTATATTAGTACAGTAATATCTCGTTATAACGGACGCCTTTATAACGGAAATTTATTATACCGGACACATTTGCACATCCCCGCCATAAGTTGCTATGTTAACAATGTAAAATATGTGCTTATAGCGGACATGTTTATAGCGGAATATTTCCTATACCGGACCCTTAGATATGTATCTGTTGAGAAGTGAAATGGCATAGTTTTGCTACTGTGTAGCAGTAGTAATTGTTACTGCTATTAGTTTTAATCGAAGAAAGTGAAATTATTTTATTTAGCTATTTTTGTCATTTCTAAGTTATTTGACAATAGCAAAAGTATTGAATATTACTTTCATAGTAATAATTGTAAGGCAAGTATTATGAAATGTAGCATAGCAAGTATGTAGTGTGTAGTAGTATGTAGTATGTGTATTAGTACATTGATCTGGTTAAGATGCAATGATGACTAGCGCTTGTAACAGAATGCATTAAGACACGGAACTGTTAACATCTCAATAAATACTCTTGTTAATCTTTAGAATAGTAATTCTTGTATTCGGGCAAGTCAATTACTTAATTACACTTGCAATCTGCAACTTTCATAGTAAATCAAACTACATCGGGATTTTACTGTTTATCAGTCACACACACCTCATCGGCGCTATAAACAGCGGACATGTTTATAGCGGCATTTTTCCTATACCGGACCCTTAGATATGTACCCTTGGGGATAACTTGGTGTATATAGCGGACTTCGGTTTCCGCGCTGAACCCAACATTTGTAACACCGGTTCACTCAATAGTCGTGTGGGTGGTCGTGGTTAGAAATTTATTTTGTAATCACAGTTTATTCATTTACTGATTTATATCTATGTAAAGTTACCTTAAAAATCTTAAATATTAGACATGGCAAGTGCTAAGAAGCAAAAAACTTTGAATTTAGGTAAAAAAATGTCTAATAGTTTTTGAAATTCAAAATGGGAAGTCACAATCTGTAATTTGTACATAGAAATAATTGTCAAGTTCAACTGTTAGTGACATTTGGAAAAATCGATAAAAGATTTATCCACACTTGTGCAACCATTAATAACTAAATACTTCCAGGTTCTGTAGTATGTGTTAATTAGTTTAAATTTGGACTGAGTGTAAATTAGTGTTTAATATTTTAGTATTTGGGTATGTGCCGTTTGATCAATAATTTTAGCATCAATTTCTAAAATATAGTGTGACTGGTCACTTAATTCGTTTTCGGAAAATTTGTATACCTTTTAATACATAATTCAAGATCCCATTACATTATAACGGAATTTGTCCGTTATATGCTATAACGGAAAATTATTATAACGGACAAAAATACTAGTCACCCTGCGATTCTGTTATAAAGAGATTTCACTGTATAAATATAAATATTATTGTTTCTGCTTTTCATTACTTGGAGCTGATTTCATAATTTCTAGGCTAGGGTAATTTTTAGGCAGGCGGGCCCTTACGCTAATATCCTATATAGGATTATAGGCAGGCACTTGTCGCCACCAGCCTGTAGGGATAGGGGCATAAATCTTAAATTGAAATTCTGGGCCTAAAGGGGGTCTCAGAAGATTTTAATATTATAGGCAGGATATAGGCTAGGGTAACCAAAAGGCCCACCTTTGCTACCACGTACTCAAGATGTACTGTTCTATTCCTATTCTATTCATATTTGCTTGTGACTTGGATATTCTAGTAGTGGTCGTAATGAATTGTTTATTTTGTTGGTTTTCCCCCTTGTTTGCAGAAAATTAATGTTTCCTTAATAAACTTGTATTTTAAAACATTTTAATGATTTTATACATCTTGAGTACTTGTAGTTGGGTTTGTTTTTTTTCAAAGCGGACAGTGCAAGGTTGAATTTTTTTTATGTAACGTACATGTAATCCACATATGTACATACATTTCGCATATCGTGGTGAACCTTATCACCAATTTTTATTGGTACAGGACCAATCATATAGAACATATTACAAGAAATAAATGGGACGATTTGGTGTGAGGCAAGAATGAACGGGGAACTGCGCCATGCGGTTGTTTGTTTACATGTAAGGGCTACATAGTCATTACGCTGCATGACAGCTCGACTCTCGCCTCCGCAAGTCAATCCAGCATGGCACCGTATAAACGCATGGTAGTACATACCGTCCACTAGTCTGCCATTCGTGTGTGAGACTTCTGAATACGAACGTGCTGGAAATTCCGTGCTTCCGACTTCTTATTTCTATTTGATATTTTATTATTTGGGTGCATTAAGTTACACAATAACTTACCACATTCAATTTATTTACAGTTGTATAATAATAATTTTTACTTAGTTCTAGTTTTATTAGGTTTAATACAATTTTATTTTGAAAGGTTTTTTAGGAAGTTATGGCTGCCCAGTGGTGGGCATATCAATGCGGATATTGCCAACAAAGGTATTTTTCGTTAATATATTCCGTGTAGTACTCACGAATAAATTTTATATTTTTATAAGCATAATTTTTATTTCATAACCCATGCTTTTTAAATGGGTTCGCAAATGAAAACGGTACTTTTAAAAATCTAGCCAACGCTATTTCAGTTCAATTGAAATTTATTAACAGTATTCTATTGTTATTTTCATGTTGAACACCTAGGTATGCTACAGTAATTTTAAAAGTATTTAAGTTCATTATGCAAACACTTATTTAGTATAAGTTGTTGTCGAAAGTGCGGTCCCCAGTAGCCACGACTGGGATGGGCCAACCAAGTGGCTTCTACTTCCAAGTCCCCAGTAGCCACGACCAGTAGTGGCTTTGAAACTAAGGCCCCCAGTTGACCAGGGCTGGGATACGCCAACCAAGTGGCTGTTGGGTGGTACTTTGTAGGGCTAGGCAGGTCATTGTAGTAGTGTGGAGGATAAAGCTTAGGCAGGGGTCGGATGTATGTAGGAAGACGGGAAGAATCCAGCAGGGATTTTCGAAATTGTTGGTGTGATTAACGAAGATGATTTTTTGTCAACAGGGAGTTTTAAACTTGCTTCGAACAGGGAAATCATGACCAGCAGGGAAAATGAAAAACATCTTCCAGGGAGATTTACAAAAATCCGACCCCTGGGCTTAGGGATCGTGTCCTGAAGTATTCTTTTATGGGCTCCCCTGGAAGCAAAACACCGGCTTACCCTCGGCTAAAATGTCCACAGAATCTCCCCACGGCGGGAATGCCTTTTCTGAAACATTGCTGCTTTGACCTGGTCAGGTTAAACTATCAGGTTAGGCAAGGGGTTGGGTTTTTTAATTTCAAAACTAAATTTGTTTTGTAGAGTATTTGTTAGTAAGTACGTACAACAGTAACACGTTTAGTGTTTTTTAAATCTAAACAACATTTTCCGCTGTTGTAGGACAGTTTCCAAGTTGGGTGTACATTTCGACAACAGAAACTTGAAATCGTTTAGCGTACTTCAACAACGAACACAGAGAAGTCTTACATGTAATCTCTTAAATATTGTAGATTTCACTGATAATACGCTTATCTGTGATTTCCATCGGAACTTTTTCAGGAACGGGTTGAACCCAACAAATGTGTAAATCCATTCAAAAGGCATACCAAGGCGCGGAAAATTTCCAAAGGGGAGAAAGCTTTTCATGTCTTTGTAATGGATTATATTAATTCCGTCAAGGCAAGTCAGGTAGATAGTTCTGTTCTGGAGTATATTGTGGGACCATTAGTTACTTTATGTTGTCAGTGCAGTCAGATATACAACAAAGATACGTCTAATGTGAAAGTACTCAAAGGAAGTTGTGAAAATGATGTAGAAGAATCTAGCGACAGTGATCAAATTACGTGCCAGAGAAAAGAGTTATGACTAGTAGCGTAGTTAGCAGCATGAATTCTTTCAACATGATACTCTCAGCAGCAGATGTCACAAACATTAACAAATTAGATTCATTAGGCTACGACTCCAAAAAACAGTATGTCCGAAACAAGATCAGCCTTGTGGTTGATTGTCTTGTTGCAATTTCTGAGTCGTTAGGAGTTTCGTTTGAAAATGTAAGCATTGACGGGGGCAACGATGTAAAAGTTATAACCTCCAATATAAAGGGTAGGATTGAGGCCAGTATTCCATTTCGTGAGCAAGTAATTTTTGCCAGTATTCTTCCAAACAATTGGGGAGTTTAGAAAATTAGTAAAACAATTGGAGAGTCTAAGCACATAGCTCAAAGTGGTAAGAATTTAGCGGAAGCGAATCTCTGGAATTGTACAGAAAAGTTAAGACATGTGATAAAGGAAGAGTTATTGGAGAATATTAGGGCGTTCTGGGGGCGGGAAGATATTTGTAGGGAACTACCGGGGAAAAATGATTACGTCAGGCTTCGAATTCACGATACTTGCTCGAAAGTTCAGAAACAATTGTTGTTGTTATCTTGTAGGGAGGCCTTTAGGGAATTTACAAAGGGTGAAATCTCTGACCTGGTTGAAGGGTTTAGTTCTCCTGAATCGGCAGTTGCTAGAAGGTTAGAAACACAAGGACTGTCTCTTTCTACTTTTATCAAATACAAGCCTCGTGAGGTAGTTTTAGTTTCACGCAAGGGTCACCATAATGTTTGTGTTTACCATGAAAATGCCCGTTTACTTTGTGGAGCCTTACTCTTAGATTCAATTTCACTTATGCAGTTCAACGTGTGCGACATTGTTTCAAAAAATTGCAGGTGTCTTGTTGGAGGTGTCTAGATTGTGTCAATCGCAGTGTGCAGGTTGAGGAACATGTCTTTTCTATAGTTGCTGAAAAAAATCAGGTTGACAGGGATTTTGTAAGGGGCAGTTCATTTAATACGTAACGCTAAAAATGGCACATTTTACCGTACCCCCCACCCCGCGTAACGCAACCGTAACGTATGCATATATGATCCCCCACCCCGCGTAACGCAACCGTAACGTATGCATATATGATCCCCCACCCCGCGTAACGCAACCGTAACGTATGCATATATGACCCCCCACCCTGTAACGCAGGCTTATATAATTTATACATTAAACAATAGTTTTATAGTAGCGTATTCTTAAACGGGTTTATTTGTGCAAAAAGATCTTTTTACACCAATATTTCAGTAATAATACTGAGTTTTGTGAATTGTCATCAGGAATTCCGAATTAGCTCAAATTGATGGGACAAGTGTGTACAACTATTAGGAATCGTCTGGCAGGTTTGTTTTTCCCTTACCCCAGAGGGGTCGGTTACAGGTGAGGTGGAGTTGCCAACAGTTGATGAAAATATTTATTTTATTGTCCGCCTTTCCTCAAGTTTGGTCAGGGTGGAGTAAATATGATTGTAGACGGCGATTTTAAAGCACGAAAACACATGAACCATGGAGTGACTTCCACAGGCTAAAATGATTTAACTATGGTCAACACAGGAAGTATCATATTGACCTGTGGAGGCGATACCATGGGTCGTGAGCGTGCGTGTTATAAAGTCCCATTGTACAATGATATGTGCTATATTCTGAATAAATTTGAGCAAAATTTAATTATAAATTTGGTCACAATCTTGGGACAAAGATTTCTTGCTCGACGGCACCTATAACCAATCTCTCTTGAGTAAGAACAAAAATATTTCGCCAGAATGTTCTTTAGGGGTGTATACACCTGCCCGACCAATTTAAGCCTTTTGCAATTTTGGAATATTTCTGACCGGAGTTGAGAAATTCGGAATTCCTCTTAAGTCAAATTAAATGATTAAGTATATGACTGAATCAAGTCTGATAGAGAGGTTAAATTTGTATGCAAAGTTTACATTAAAAAAACGACAGGTAGCATAAAGGTAATTCGGAAAAAAAGTAGTTGGACTTTAAGATATAATGGGTACATTGCACTATTACGTTACAAATAATTGTACCACGACCCACCCCTTGTAACGACTTGTAACATAATCAGTTACAACCACCCACCCCAGCTGACGTTCCGTATTAAATGAACGGCCCCTAATTCAGCAATGGGTAAAAACAGATTCCACGGATTTAGTTGCGGTAGTTATAAATTGTTCCAGTTATCCTTCCAAAGTAGCTGCAGTTGTGAACGGTCTTCTCAAGCATGATTACGTTTCCAAAGTTCAGTCAGGGTACTTTCAGAAATGTAAGGCAGGAGTAACTGAATTGCATGCGGTTGTGATTGTCGACTTTGCAGAAAACTTTATTCCTGTATATCAAAATGAGATTCAGTCCAAACATTTTGGGGGAAACAGCAGCATTGGGCAGACAAAAATTCATCCAATAGTAATGTATATCAGAGAGGGTACAAGTATTAGAGATGTTTCCGTTGTCATTGTAAGCGATTACTTAGAGCATTCTCAAAATGCTTTCCACAGTTTTTTAAAGACATTTTATTTCGACTTCTGCAGGAAATAATTTCGGAATGTTAATAGTTTCCACGTCTTTTCAGACGGTTGTGCTGGTCAATAAAAAAATTCAAGGCTTTTACTAACTTAGCTCATTTTCAATTAGACCATCCAGGTATGAAAATCATTTGGACATGCTTTGCAACTGCTCATGGCAAAAACGCATGTGATGGTATAGGCGGCGTGGTGGAACGTTCGGCAGCAGATTTTGTTATTAGAGGTGCAGGTTTCATTAGAAATAGCGTTGAATGGTTTTGATACATCTTGAATACTTTTCAGGATTCTGTAACATTGATTATTAATTTGCATCAAACAAAACCTGCATCAATGTAGATATATTTAAGAGAGGGCTAGTCGGATTCATATAGAATCTTCATAGGATAAACTATAGGATACTACAGAGATAACTATAGGAGCGCATATATCGGGAAGGGTCAGAATTTTCTATTAATACTGTAAATCCTATAGTTCGAAACTATAGTATTCCATAACAGATTTCCGCGCGGGAACGCTTGAAGTCTTTAAATAACTTAATTTGAGAGTTGTAGACAGGAAATTGATATTTGCTTTGACATGAGTTGGATTTATTGATGGATAAAAAATATATGCTGACTTTATTTGCTCCCAGACTGTATGTACAAATAAACCGTAACTTTTATTATCTTAATTATGTGAAAGTGGGCTTAAAAGTATAAAATGTAACTGTTATTTGAATACATTCGTGCAATCCACATCTATATGGACACATTCGTGCTAATTATTGTTGTATTTCTGGAAAGCTCGCAAATATTTTAATTTAATGTAGGACGATTTCCAGTTCAAAGAAATTAACTGTACAGTGTATTGTAATCGGTCGAAATTATTCTTAAGTATTTACTTGAATGTACTCTTAAATTGACGCCATTGTTTCCAAGCAATTAAAGCTCTCATAATTTTCGTAGTCACAAAAATAATAAAATTTGGGGAAGAAGCTTGCTCCACAGTACTGAAACTCCCCATTCTCGCTCCCTGCACAAATATTGAAATCGTCATGCGCTGGAATAGGGCTGAGTCTTGTTTATGTAAGATTTGGCTAATAATTAGTATTTTATGCTTGTACTTCCTGACCAACTTGGGAATAGAAAAAGCTTTGTCTAAGAAGATCACGTATGTTAGAATCAGCTGAATCCCAATCACGACGTGTACAACCGTGGGCAGTAGAAATACGTACACGTGAATGGCCAGTACGGACAATGAAAGGTAGACAACGGTTGTGGTTATGAAGGCGAGTTTCACCAAATACATGGAGTCGGCAAAAATGTAATTGAAAATTGCCATTTTGAATCCCTGGACATAAATGGACACCACCTATCGCGTTATTCCGGTTGTATCTTTAGCATGGAGATTTCGGCTAACATTTACAATTTTAAGCTTGTATAGCTTCACAATTTCGGGAACTTGAAAGAATAAAAGATATTTTCGCCAAATTTAACGTGTTTGCAAAAATGTAATTAATCAGTTGAAATCGGAGCACTAAGCACGGACAGTTTTGAATTTCTTCCTGGAGTCGACGTGTTGGAATCCATAACTGATTCTTTCTAAATATAATATAATTACAAATATATGTACATGCGTTATAGCAATTGCATTACATACTTTACCGTAATATTTCCAAGCTCTGACAAAAAGACCTAAAATTTACAAATCATTCAAGTTACTTCATTTGCAATCTTCGAATCCCTTCCTCTCCTTTATGTTGAATATCTCCGATTGCTACAATTCCAAAAAATCCCATAAACGACGCACAATACAGATTAACAAAAACGTTTTAAAAAAGAATAAATTTATTGAATGAAAGTTCCTTTGCTTTCCAACATATTTTGGCAAAAGTACCACTTATAGAATCGGACGCAGTACCCGGGTATTTGGGTCAAGATGCTGGTAAAAATGGGGAGTACTATTTAGGTGCGCACAAGCATAATTATATATTTTCAAATTTGGGTAATAACAGTTATGCGACCTGGAACGTGATAATACTTGTTTGGGCTGATTTCATCCGATTAAAGTATGCGCTGTTCAAATACCTCTATCTTAACTCGAAGTACCAGAAATATTAGTATAATTAATGATGATATCACAGCGCACTTACACCGGATATACTTTGAATGTAATTATTAGTTGCACGGTGTTGTAAGATGTTGTTTTGATAACTATTTGATACTATATTCTTTCAGAGCAATTAATAACCTCATGATTTTCGTCGTCACAAATATAACAAAATTGGGTGTTGAAGCTCGTTTCAACGTAGTGAACATTGCCATTTTGAATCCCTCGACATAAAGAGACACCGCAGAGCGTGTTAATCCGGAAGAGTCGTTAACATGTAGAACCCTGCTAACATGTACTATTTTAAACTTGTACCGTCGGACTAGATCGGGAACTGAGAATGCTGTCTCCATAATAACCACATAAAAAAATACCAGCTCTATACCAATCACCAAATACACAATAGGTGGCAGAATGGATTCTGAAGCATGTATTGCGCGTATAGAAAATGAAATGGAGATAATTGTCACAGTAATGAAAACTAATTTCACCAAATATAACGTGTTTGCAAAAATGCAATTGAACAATTGAATTCTGAGCACTAAGCAACGACAGTTTTGAATTTCTTCCTGCAATCGACGTGCTGGAATCCATAACTGATCCTTCCTGAAATTAATTTTGAAAACATTACAAAAATAAAAGTTAATGCAATTTACGTATCAACTCCATTGTGAAATTTCCATGCTCTGACATATAAACCTGCAAATTGCAAATAATTCTAGCTACGTCATTTGCATTCTTCGAATCCCTTCCTCTCCTTTATGCTGAATATCTCCGATTGTCGCAATCATAAAAAATCCAACAAACGACGCACAATTCAATGCTTGGGCTAGCCAGAACGTTTCCAGAACAATAAAGGCAAATAACACTAAAGGTGTTTGCCAATTTGGCATCAACCAGGCAAATATTGAATAACTGGCATGAGGGTATAAGGCCAACTTAAAAGCATGCACGAAAGGAACTGACACGACGTGAAAAGGGAGCCAAATGGCCACCATTTCTGGAACTATGTTTTTCGGTTTATTATCTCTCCGTGATTTTCTACTATGAATGGCTGAATTAACAAATTGCTCAATGCATCCAGGGAGGGTTATAAAAGTTGAGAATAAAAAGTAAAGACTCATGGTGCCTACTACTGAGATCAATATGTGAAATGGGAGATCGAAGTTGTGTAAACGACAGAGATGCGCATCCACAGTTTCGTTACGTTACGTTACACTATTATGATAGGTTTTAAAATTGTCGTTAATTATCATTACATTAATTACGGTTACATTACGGTAATACCCCAGCGTTAATTTTCGTTACCATTAAAAAATATAAAATACATAGCCGTTACTTTTCGTTATCGTTACTATTATTGTCCGCTCGTTATAAACTAAAATGTCAAACAACTAGTGTTGCCAGACGTACCTGGTATGCAGAAAATGTAGCAAAAGGCAATTTACAGTTTCTTTGTAGTTCTTGATTCACCTGCAATGTGATCCGCATCCCGACTACCCGGTGTGGTAATCTCAACATTTGTCCTTTTTTCAAATTCATTTTTCTCCTTTTACTAGCAGCAGTATTCTCCATGGTTAGTTGTTATCTACTAAAAACTTCGTTAGAACCAAAACTGAATTCGTGAGCCGATCACACATCGTTTTTTGTGAGCAAAAGCGTGTGGATTGAGCACAATAAAGGGTCAAAAACAGGGTCCTATTGAAATTTGCCATGTTTTCAGTAACGTATACATAAATTATGCTCAGGGATCAGGGTATCCACAACCAACTCAAGTTGTTAATATTTCCCCCGTTTATTTGCACGCACAGTTACTCCAAGCAAAGCCGATAATATATATATATATATATATATATATAATAATATTATAGTATATAATAATGTACATGCATATATTTATTTGATAGCGTTACGTTACGTTACAATATCGTTTTCTGTTTACACACGCTTAAGCGTTATAGTTATTCTGATAAATGTTTAGCACACCCTAGTTCCGTTACCGTTACGCTATTGCCTGCTCCAAATATAGGCCGTTACGTTAAAAAACGGCGTTATTCCGTTATTGTCGGTAAAATTAACGTAACGGGCGCATCACTGGTAAACGATCTTGGAAATATAATACCGTTAATGGGAATAGCACTTGGCTAAGCAATATCCTTAAGGTCAAGCCCCAGAGAGACAGCTTCCATAAGACAAACCGCAATTTGGACGGCTGAATTCTGATTTTACTAGTTCTTTTATTTGTTTGAATAGGAACTAAATTCATGAGAGATAGGAAATCAAATAGAACGAAGTTAAAGCGTGCGTCTTGTACAGTTATCATTGTTTGATTGTAAATGTTTGATACGTTCCGCAGAAACGGATTCACGAAGAAATATCAGCAGGACAAGGAAGATATTAGAATTCTTGAACTACTACAGAAATGTCCGAGAATGTGGAATGTAAGTTTAAAGTTTAAACTCTTTTTCCGAAGTGGTATGTGTGTGTACACATTTGTGCATATTTAGACTGGTTTAATAAAATTAAATATCCTTAGATATACATCATATGCTAAAAAGCTAGCATGTTCCTGCTCCTACGGATTATTCGGATCTTGATTTGAAAATTGCAGAGGAGTTGAGCTTTTGTGGCAGGGTCTGAGTTATGCTCCTTAAGTACAATTACCTTTTCAAAAGGCAGGTTTATATTTTCAGTTGAAATTTCACTCAACTTACCTATTTTATGGCCCTAACAAACATATTAGATTAAGATTGATTTTTAAGCTCCTTCGGGTATAGCGAAATTCGGGTAACTAGTTACAATTTGAGTATGGTTTTCGAGGTTTAGAAACATGAAATGGATAACCGAAACTTACGGTTTTCGTGTTTGGGTTTTTGTTATCGGTTCTTGTTTGAAAGTCTTCAAAATGTTTTATTTCAACGACTTTAAATTGAAATATAGAATTTCTTTGTAAGAATACGTAGTGTTTACTTTAACTTTGACCGTGCTCCCGCCGGGAATTATGAATAAGGTGCGAAATGATGATATTTACATGATATGATATGATTTACATTTCCAGGCATGGGAATACATATCAGTGTTTACCTTAAAAAGGAACCTGGTCAGAAAAGACCACGACCGAAAAACGAAATTTACTTTTTAAAAAAAAATCCGGGTAAGTTTGAAAACAATGGTCAGTGTTATATAGAGCCGGAATTATAACAGGCACGGGGAATAAGAGGCCGAAGAAATTATTTGTGAAATAAAGGCTCACACAGGTGTAAACAAGTAGGAAAAATTTGTAGATTACTCTTTTTTTAAATATACAATGTTTCCATGGAATCAATGATGTAAAAATGATTTAAAATGTGCATCCAATTTCTATTGCCTGTGCATGTATTTAGATACTGCTAAGGTGAGCTGTAGCGATGTGTTACCCAAACAACGTAAAGGAATTTGAGTGACTAATCTCACCTTGTAAATCATGCAGGCATTATGAAGAAAACCAAGTGTGTCAAGTTTTAATAAAACGGTATACTCAGTTGTCAAAAACGCGGTTGACACCAAAGTTAGACCGGTTGATCACATCTATGAATTCTTCCAAGATATATGCCTGGAGACTATGTGTACCAAGTTTCATCAACATATAATAATGGGTTACTGAGTTTTCAAAAACCCCGGGTAACTCCGAAACGATGTCGTCATTGCCAAGCGAAAACAATTACGCGTACGCAGAACATGCTCACTGTATAAATAATAATTACATTTGTGACAGCAGCAAAATCTGGCTCGTATATTTAATTGAATTGCTCAAAGTAGTAAAGAATGGGGATGCATATGAATGTATATTTAATACAATGTTAACACATATGTACATATTTAAAAAACAGAAATCGGATCCCTTACAGATCATACTGTTGGTTCCAGGCAATTAAGACTCTCATAATTTTCGACGTCACAAAAATAATAAAATTTGGGGACGAAGCTCGTTCCAGGGTACTGAAACTCCCCATTTTAATTCCTTGCACAAATATCGAGCCCGCACTACGTGACAGGAAGGATGCATCATTTTTATGTAAAACTTTGCTCAGTAGTAGTATTTTACTCTTGTATTGTCTGATTAACCCTGGAACAGAGAAGGCTTTGTCTAAAATGACCACGTACGCAACTATCAATTCGATGCCCAGGAATAAATGCATAACGGCTGGCAGGATAAAGAGGGAAGCATGGATGGCCAGAATAGAAAAGGAAATGAAGAAGACTGTAACAGTGATAGAGGCTAATTTGAACAGATACATGGAATTTCCAAATGCGGTGTTATATAACTGAACACTGAGGACCAAGCAGCGACAAGTCTGGAGGGCTGTTAAGAGTTTTTGTGCTGGAATGAACATTGTTCCTCTCCTGATTTTTTAAAGACATCATATTAGTTGAATCCAAGCTCAATAACCTGCAAAGTCGACTCTCTCTATAATTACACCCGGTTGTGGGCAGAATCGGGAGCAGTTATAATAACGGACGTGTGGGCCAAAATAAAATCCAGAATTTACTGTTGAAAAATTTTTAAAACAAAATTGGGTTGAAAATATTTTTAAAAAAGGATCCACAAGGAGCGTCGTTATAAACAGAGAGGACGTTTATTTACGGTTTCCTACTTAAAGAGTAAAACTTGTAAAATAAACCTGATTTGAACAACTTGAATCCCTCGCTTGACTTGATACTCCCATTTTTCAAATGACAAAATGACAAAAAATCCAATGAATGCCAAACAAGACAATGCTTGCATTACAAGGTACATGTCCATCACTATGCACAATGTAAAGGCCAGGGGTGTTTGCCAACTCGTTTGCAACCAAGTATAAAGGAAATAACTAGCTTGAGGATCTGCGACCAACTTGCAAGCATGTACCAATGAGATGGGAAACGCGTTGAAAGGTAGCCAAACGGCCACAACCTCTTGGATTGTTTTTTTCGAGGTTTTACTCTGATGACGCTGATATCCCTCCAATGTTGAATTAGCCAAATTTTCAGTGCATCCTGGTAGAGATATAAATGCTGACGTCAAAACGTACACCGTAATTATTCCTCCCAAGGAAACCACCAAAAGAAATGGGATGTCGAAGATGAGTGAGCGATCTCGAGAGTAAACAAGCAACACAGGAAGAATGACAATTGCAAACAGGATTCTCAACAAGAAGGCACCCAAAACTAACTTCCACATGAAAAAGCGTAATTTGGAGGGTTGGGTTCTGATTTTCCCGGCCTTGATATCAACTTGAACCGGTATTAAATTCAGGCGGGATAGAATATCGAATAGCGTAAAATTAATGAGGATATCTCGCAAAGTTAACATCATTAAAGTTAGTTCTTATGACCAGTCGTAATTCTTTTTAGTGTGTAAATGTATCCTAGCTCCTAAATTGCTTACCTGTAATTAATAAAATTTACTCTCGCCGATCTACAAGGAATAACTCTCACAAATGGGATATAAAAGAATAATTGTCTGTTCGAATAGTGTATATTGTTCAAGGACGGTTGTGTCGGAGATATTTACAATTTTAAGGGATTACCGTGAGTTTTGTACTTCGCACAGGACCTGCCCACAAAGCGCACTATAGGTAATATTACCAATTGTAACTGTTTTAATGGTAACGCAAGATTTTCTGGATCCAGAGAAAAAAACTTCTTTTATAATGACAGATTGCAATTGCGATTTTATAAATTTGTCAAGATTCCATATTCTCAATTTTAGACATTTTACTGATTGTGAGTCGGTTAGATCAGGTTCAGAAGTTGGAAGGAAACTAGAAATTTTACACGAACTGAGGCAATGTTTGTTGTATAAGGACAAGTAGAACGATTCTTACTGATGTAATGATTATGGATTCAGTCAGTAAATGGCAGAACACAGCTGCAAAACTGAGATTGTGGATTACTTATGAGCTGATTATAGCAAAAACTGACATCAAGACAAATTTTAAATTAACCATTAGTTGTTTGGACCATTGCAATGCTTTTGAATTCAACATTGCATGGTAGGGCATAATTATTTTGTAAGTTTAAAACCACTACTTGCAAACTAACTACTCGTTTATGAAACACAAAATTGAAGTTGTACAATTTCAATATCTTCAATGAAGAAAGCTTGTTTGATGGCATGAGCCTGAATTTGCATGGTCAGATAATTATTCATTTTTCTTGGGATATCTTTTACTTCAATTGCTTTTCCTTACCTACATACATTAATGTATATAATGCATCTAATTTCAATAATTTTATTCACATGAGAAATACTCCCTGAATGATTTACCAAACCAAAATTGTTTCTCAACTGAAAGCTTCCAACGACAATCAGACTCCAAGAAACATTCAAGAAAATTTAATGTTTCTAGCTCGTATGTTTCAATCTCAATAAAACTTGGAGTACTCAAATCCATTTATTTATTTACTGTAACCCTTAGATCTCGTAATTCTGTTTCTGTTAGCAAACAAGCTAAAAACGAAGTAGTACTAAACAGGAACAAGAAACATGGGTCAACTATGACGAGCAAGACATTTAAAAATTCAGTACTCTATATTCTTAAGGGTATATAATCAATGCCTTCCCAATTTTAGTCGTGACAAATATGATAAAATTGGGCGTGGAGTCTCGTTCAATATAATGGAGACTCCCAAATTTTACCCCTCTGGGTGGGATAGATGATAGGAGTGCCGTCATGTGGTTTGAATGGTGTCGGTGGAAAAGGTTCGAAATGGCTAATATCCTTCCCTTGTATCTCAAAATGCCCAGGGGTATTGTCAGGGCTTTATCGAATAGTACTGCAAAAATCAAGGTCAATTCCAGTCCAACAATTAGATGTAGGATGGACTGAATTATCCAGGTTCGAAAGGCTACTACCGAAAATGTAATAAAAAGCACAGTCACGGCAATGGAAAACACTTTGTAAAAATATAACGTATAACCAAATGTGAGGTTCAAATATTGAATGTCCAGCTGAAGGCGACGTAATTCCTTGGTAGCTTTTTCAAGATCCTGTACATTGATCCAGAGCTGCCCTTTCCTGTTATTTTACAAGGAAAATAGTGCTACAAATACAAATTACCAGTACATAATAACGCTTAATTATTTATATTTATGGGAATGAACAAACCTCAATTGGATTTTCTCCATCCCTCTGAATATCTGCTCCTCACATTTTTGAAAGAAGAGCAGAACTGCAAAAGCAGTTACAGAAGAACTAACCATAACCAATGTCAATATATAAATATCTAAGAAGATACAAAGGAAAAGTGTCCAAGGGTTTTGCCCGGCTGGGCCCAATGAGATATAAAGACTATATCCCAAATTTGGGCAGCAGGAGTAGTCCAGCACTGAATGTACTCAACTACCATCGTTGAGGAATGGCTTCAAAGCCCAGTGCCCCTGCTGTCGCGGAGGTGAGGGAAAGAGAGAGATAGATGTTGGGTTCTGTGGGATGTACTGCTAGTTAGCACACACCCAACGCTCACTTCAACGTGAGTGGATTTACCGAGCCATTGGGATAGTGGTGTCCCTGCCATAGCTTGACAGTGCACCCACAGTTCGTCGTGGGATATTATCTCCTTCTATGTTACCTTGCTCTCTCTCCTCCATAGTTTAAACAAATTAGGTTAAGATTATTGGGCTGCGTCCCATCCCCCAATTAACATGCAATGTAAACAATGAATTGTAAGATTGTCATAGTATGTGTACTTAAAGACAATAAAGACTATATCCCAAATTCGGATTACAAATTAACTTGATCAAGTATCCCAAAGAAATGAGGACCATGTTCAGAGGGAGCTGCGTTGCAATAAATTCTTGAATACTGAGATTCCAGGAGGTACTTTGATTCTTACTGGGGCTGAAGAGACCATTAAAAAGATAAACTAGGACCTCTGGGCAGTCTACAAAGCTTTTGTACAAGCACTGAGCTCCAAGAGCTATTCCTAAGATGGCTCCTCCATGAAATGGTAAATCGAATAATTGGATTCGCTCAGGAAAGAAGATCAAATACAAAGGTAGTAAGGAAATGGCATAAATTCCTCTGAGGAAAGTTAGAAAAAGAGCGAACTTCCATATACCAAACCGGATCCGACTTGATTTGATCCTTATTTTCCCCCTGGTACAGTCCACGTCAATTGGTATTAAATTTAAAATAGCAAATAAATGGAGTAGCCTTAAGCTAAACCGTGCTTGTTTTAGTGTTAGCATTGCCTTATTATCCTGGCTTTTTAAATACCAAAATGTGGAGTTTTGTGTAGCACAAATCTTGCTTTAATTTTTTTTACGCAGTGAAGAACCCTTTTCTCACATTTAAAATCGTTCAGGAGCGTCTTAAATCAAGTAGTATGTATTTTAATGCTGAACGGGCTAAGGATAGAGAGCTCTGCTTGTATTAGGTTCGTAGTTAGTTTATGAAATTTTGCTGACTTACAAGTAAATTAACAAACGAAATTGAATAGTTTGGTAATACGAAAGTTACATCTGTTAGAAGGACTTAATGGACTGATAAATTGCTTATTCTAAATTAGGAAAAGTACACATTATTACAATCAAGTTTCGGTGATTTAAACTGAGATAATGTTAAACATAATGGATGAAATTCTAAGTTATTCAATGTTCGATATTTGTTCAACATGGTATGCACGCACGGCCGGTTGCAGTAAATGGTAAAGGAAAATCATAGATTGTATATGTATGTAAATTATTGATTTCTATAAGGGGAGGATCACTGTATGTTCACATGAAAATATATAAATGCAATATACTCAAACGAACAAATATTACATTTTGATTGAATTTCATTAGACAGCGTATGAACGTATGAACCGCCCATACTCTCAATAATCTGAGAATATTTTCTGGGCAAGAAAACTGCACAAACACGATTATTTCCGTTTGTTGTACCAGAATAAAAATGAGCCAATGAAAGTATCTACAAAAGAGAGTTCCGTGGCAAGTAAAGGGGTCTGCACATGGGATTACAAAAAAAGGACATTAAAACGAATGTATCAAATGGAAATTGCCGACACATACAAATATATTACCCACATAATTGCTTATTGTGCGTCCGAAAATTTCTATTAATGTTATCTAACCTACTTCAAATGATAATTTGTAATAATGTATTTTTTAAACGTACTTTCCTTGTTTTCTCAAATCTTCATTAAAATTCCAGGATTTCAGATCATGCAAAAACTTATACAATAGTAATTAATGGAAACGGTATTTTAAAAAATCCCTTAAAATGTACCTGGCTGGAAATAGGAAACCTTCCCAGAGGATTCTTGAAAACCTCATTAGAAGGCTTGAAATATGTAATGTTTTGTCTTGAAATTTTAGCCTGACAGAGGCAGCAATGCCCAAAATTTTTTATTAATTTATTTTAATAGAAAGTATTTTCCAATTTTTCTTGTACCCGAATGACAGGGCTTAGAAATTCCTGTCATTTTTATTTCTTACCCGTTTTAAAAAATAAGTATTTAGCTTCATGTGCTTTTTACTTTACAGGTTGAATTGATACGCTCGTTATAGTATTTATGTAAACAGTGTTTTCAAAGATCGAGATGATCATCAAAGGTTTGTGGTGTTTAATTGTACTACACTATTCTGTTACACACCACTTCGAACAATAGTAAAGGCCCTTTCAGTTCACGGTCGTGCATAATTAATTCATGCACTTGACTATAGATTTATTTCATATAACCCGCGATAATATTTCGTCCCATTTGTTTAAACCTTTTTTGAGAAGTGGCTTTTAAAGGTTTTGCGTCCAGAGGTCTGTCCAGAATCCCTAAAAAAGCAGCCTCTATATTTTCACCCATACCTCAAGAGATACTTTTCTTTGATATCTCCTGGGCAGTTTGATGTAATGCCCCTATCAAAAGCTCAAAATGGGAGATCAAATTCGGTAATCGTACCTATGCAAAAAAATTCCCAGGGATATGCTTTTAATAACTGGAACGTTACCATGGGATCTTTTAGGGATCACCCCTTGAAAACTAGTTTTCTTTAAGTTAGTTCTACATTGTTATACATATTGCTTACTAATCCAAAAATAACGTTTTAATTCATACAGTAAATATAAAAATTTTAATTAATTACAAAATACTTTAAGATTATTCATTACAATAATTACAATACTAAAGATTGTATCCAAACGACATGATTTTTGTGATTGTTCTTTCACAAATTACACTAATTAAGAATAAATAGGTCTGTACTATTTTTTACAGAATAAATTCAAGTTTTTACCTAATTTTTATTAATAAAGAATATTATTTAGTACCTACTTTAATTTTGTTATTATTGATAGAATAAAGTTACAAACACGTAACACAGTAAGAAATACAATTGACGCAACTCAATTTACACAGGCGCGACATTTTCTAAGCGTCCAACTGTGTATATATGTATACCCAAGCTATTAAAGAAAGGAGTATTTACTATTTTAAGGAACAAGATTAAAATACCGTACATAAGCAACGTTACGATTAAGTTCAAATGGATGATTTTCTTTGTATTATAATTTTCAAAACTGAATTTTCAACACAGTGTTGGAATAATATTCTGTCAACTTCGCCTAGTGTCAAAAATCCGTCTGACACTACGCTCAAAATTCAAAAGCGAGAGCTTTAGAGCGAGGTTTTGCGCCCTCAAAAGTTGAAAAAAAAACGTTCTCTCGTAGACATTGTTAAAAGAATTCCGAATATGTTACTGAAAATAATAAAAACTCGAAAAGCAATTCCACGAAGGAGAGCGTAATTATCTAAAAACAAACGTAAAGTTGTACTCATTTCAATACTATTATTTACTGAGAAAGTCTTGGTTATCTGTAATTTCAAATTGACCTGTAAATTGTATACCTACGACGATATAACTGCAACATATTATGCATACACGCTTAGCTTTCCCAAGTCAAACCTAACATGAACATAAAAGAATTATTGAATTTTGAAATTCAGATTTCAATCGAAGACTTCGGGAACCTTCAAATTGGGTGGTAGCTATTTATGCGTTTGTTATCGTGGTTTTGCTTTTTATCATTTTAACAGTTTTGTTCACTTTCAGTAACTATATTGTATAATAAATAATCTTTTGGGTATTCTTTTGACAGTTCTAACAGGAAACTTGTTTTCGACTTTTGAGGGCGTAAAAGCAACTTTAAAGTCTCAGGCTTAAAAATGTTCAACTTTAAACATTTGTTTCATGAAACCACCCCAAAATAAGCTATCATTCTATTACGTTATAATGATTCGATTCGCCAATAAATATCCTGCTTACAAGCAATTAGTACGCGCATTGTATTGATACTGACAAATCTCAAGAAGTTGGGTGAGGACGCCCGTTCCAACAAATGGAACTGTCCAATGTGAAATCCAACTACGGGGATAGATATAACCTTACGACGAATCATAGCCTCATGCTGCTTACAAAGTATTGAAGCCACGGACAAGATCTTCCGCTTGTACTTGTTAATCCCCGATGGAATGATGAATGCCTTGTCAAATAGAACAACGTACACTGCTACCATTTCAACTCCGATGAGCAAGTAAATCGGGTATAAAGCCTTCGAATAGAAAGTAATGACACCGAAAGAAACGTACACAATGCTGATAGTCACGCAGAAGAATTTCGCCGTGAAAATATTATACCGAAATGCAGAGTTAAAGAGATGGAGCCAAGTTTGTAACTCCCGGACATCTCTGTAAGCCCTCCATAGATCCCTGCTGGAGATGAAGTGTCGACCGATCCTATATGGAAGGTCAGAATTTGTCCCACAAGCTATTATTATAACAAGAGCTCTCCATTGAAATAATCCCCGGAATCCTTTATTAATTTAACGTAATTACCTTAAAGACAAACTGGCGAGCCCATTTGAGACGTTAGTATTGCACCTTTGGAAAAATAGGAGGAGCATAAAGACAATTAAAGATTGGCCAGCAAGAATAGTGGCTAAAATCACGGACTCTAAAATAATGAAGAAATGGAGAAAGAAAGGTGTTTGCCATTGGGAGGACATCATCCCAAACATGAAATACTGAGCAAGAGGGTCATAAAGAATAATCCC
This sequence comes from Allacma fusca, assembly GCA_947179485.1. Taxonomy (NCBI): domain Eukaryota; kingdom Metazoa; phylum Arthropoda; class Collembola; order Symphypleona; family Sminthuridae; genus Allacma; species Allacma fusca. The sequence goes on from OX359246.1 coordinate 30,796,637, forward strand.
AAGTTGTAACACTGGCATTAGCATAAAGTTGTATGGGATCGTAATTGCAATTTTTTCTTGCTGAGTCAAATCTATGAATTTCTTTGGATTACTATTGTCCACTAGGAGTCGGTTAAAAATAGCTATGAATATTTCCGGACAGGCCACGAAACACTTGTACATCCAATGAGCACAGACAGTTGACCCAAGGACCGCCATGATGTGGAAGGGAAAATGAGAAAATTCCAGAAGGTCCTTTCTAATCACAAATATTATGAGAAAATTGGAGATTGCAATAATTCCCCTGCAGATCACAAGCCCGTATATTGTCCCCCAAATTGCTCGATTCACTACTGACGAATGTAATTTAATAGTACCTTTGTGCACATTTACTTCGAAAGGGATTAAGTACAAAAGTGAGAATACCCGAAATGCCCAAAGGTCTAATTTAACTTGTTTGCGGGTAACCATTCTTCTTACTGGGGGTGGGTATGATTAGTGCCCTGGTGATTTAAATTAAGGGATTATGAAATATAATATCACACAAATGATGGATTATTATCTCAGAAATCCTCGGTTACAAGTGAAAGGGATTACACGTACTTTGCACTGGAAATTAGATTAAAATTTATATTAACCTGACGGCACAACTTTTATCCTTATTAAGTGAATAACAGATTACAATTTCCTCCAGGATTACAATCTGATTATAAGGCTTTTTAGTTTAAGCTGGGATAACTCATTAAAATATATTTCAGGAATTGCTCTTGATCTCTTTGAAATTGATTTACCTCGGAATACGAAAATCCGGAGAATTGGATTACGTTTAATACAATATGTACTGGCAGGTAAAATCCCTCAAGCTTGACAAGCGTACAACCTCACTGATTCCAGGCTCTGCACAAGTGGAGCTTACACGTGTTTGTACATCATTGATTATTTTCTTTAGGAGCAAATATTGCTGAGAATGATTATTCTTGTATTGAAGGGCGTATTTAAAGTTGAGGTTATTTCCCCATAAATGTGTATGACTTATTAAATATCGAGAATATATTAGTACAATATTTATAAGTATGTACGTTTTCAATTATTTTGTCTGTTGTTAGGTTTTATTTGAAAGGAGCATTATGTGGCTTTTGTTCAGAGCCGGGCTTTATAAATTGAAATATACATTAAAAATATAGTTTTTAACTAGACAATATACAGTATTAAAATCATTTTATATAACATAACTACACTTACTGGCTCGTCAGCAAATTGGAATTTACAGTGAGCGGCGCCACTTGATGTATGCTTTCTCATTGTAAGTATAATGGAAAAATTTAATGGTAGATTCGGGATAAGATAATTTATTAATGAAAGCATTTAGCCTGGAGTAGTTCCATCATCGAATGTAGCTTATTTGAATAGTTTGAGGGCAAATTCATAAATGACAATGGAAATTAAAAGGAAAAGGAATTTCTGCATTTGAAAGGAAAGCATGCATGTAAAAAAACGGGTTACGCGATTTCATTATACAGTATTATCTAAAAAAAATCTTATACTGCGTCTTGTTTAAATGGATGCCAGTATTCTGGACCGGACAATTTATAATGGTCCAATCTGGTCAAAATTTAAAATTTAATGGTCTGGTCCGGTCTGGTCCAATGGGCCAATATCAGGACCAGACCGGATACATAAGATGCAATTTTGGCTAAAAAGGAAAAGGAAATCGAAATACTGAAATCATTACACATGGAAAGTTTCTAAAAACCTATTGAAAAAAATTAGGGCGCGGATGGTATTGGTTGTAACAAAAATAACAAAGTTCGGGGTGGAGTCTTTGTGAACCGTTGTGAAGCAACCAATGTGGATCATTATTTCGGGTAAGGACTCATCCCAGCTGAGAGTATAGCTTCCTTGGTCAGGCCGTAGGGTTCTAATACGTAGCAGGAATTTAGTCTTGGAATCCTCTATTTCTTCCAACATGGCAATGTTCGCGTCGGTAACAGTCACGTATGCTCCCATGGTCTGCATGCCGAGGGAAAAATACGTCAAGGAATATATCCAGTTTGAATGAGCAAATAAAATTGCGAAAGTCAAGGAAAAAGTGGCGACGCCGCTGCAGTACAGTTTGAACAAAAAAACATCCATTGACATCGATGCGTTAATGAACTGCGCCCAGAGTTGAATTTGTCGGAACTCGTGGTGAGCCCTTTGGATATCCCCGTTGGCTATAAACCAATTCCCTTTCCTGCAAAATCAATCCATCAAAATTCCAGGTAATAAAAAAAACTACCTTTAAAATCCATCCTCCTAAAAAAGGTACTGAAATAATTTTATTATGGTTATACAAACCTAGGGAGTATTTTCCGCATCACCAATCGTATCCGGCCTAATCCTTTCAAAGGGAAATACAGTGTCACCAGCGCATTTACTATTAAATTCCAAGATACAAATCCTGTGAAACAGTATTCCAGAAACACGTATGCACAAAATACATAAGTATTTTTCCAAGACACAGGTAGCATGCAGTACAGGAAATAGTTGTTGTTGTGGGCACTGAGAAAAAACGCAACAGGTAATGCAGGAAGGGCCAAGGAGTTATAAACTACTAGGATGGCCAACCATTCAAAACTAGTGAGGTCAGTCCATCTAGTTTTTTTATCACGGACTGAAAACAACTGGTTAATGAGTGATAACGTCACATCTTGCGAGTTAACCATGGCACTGTATATCCATAAAAGTCCTATCACGATGTATGAAATTGCAATTAGCTTCATCGGAATTGTGTGGACTTGGTAGATTTCCACCCAATTGATGCCCGTATTGTAGTGAGTTCTAGCAATTTCCAATAATTCTGTCGCTACATTCACGAATGAGTAAAGCAATCGAATATTTGCCAAAATGAAGAGGATATTCCAGACACCCTTTTGAAATGGTGTTTTGGGGCCAAATTTCCCCCTGACAGTATCAACGTCAATTGGAATAATGTTCAGATATGAGAAAAATTTAAGGATTATTAGCAGAGGACGAGCCTGGTGTATAGTGATCATGTCGGCTTCCTTGGTGCTCTGTCTGAAAAGTTAACCTCGAATCAATTTTCTTGTTTTATTTTTCAATAAAATTAGGAATTTCATGCTGATTGTAAGATGACTGACCAAACTTTAAAATGGAAGAATGTACATTCCCTTGTTTTGTGTACTAATAATTGAGTGTTTGCACCTGAACAATAATTGAAACAAAATCAGAAGTTGACAAATCTAATTTTGTAGTTATTTCCTGGCCTTCATTATTTTTTGTTTGTATAATATCAACATAATTTTTGTATGCTCATCCAATCATTATTGTAAAATTTTACTCAAACTCCATTTTATTAAATGGTTTGATTTAGGGTAATAATTTAGTAATAATCTACAAATAAAGGTAATAGCAGTATAGGAATTATTACAGGTAATTCCTTAAGGTATAATAATTTTGCAAGGTTTGTTTATTTACTCCAAAGACTGGTTCATTTAAAAGTTTGATTTAGAGAGGTCTCATCATTTAGAACATCTAGTCACTATTCATAATATATGACCAGCTGAAATATTACGCTCACGAAAGGCTACAGATGGGATTCTTCGGAATAAATACTAATCTGGTAATTATAATTGATTTATATTATATTTATAATAATTATTAAGATCCATATTAGGGTTCCATGCTGAACGAATGCTAAATGTTTAGCAGTGATACAGGTAAGCATGCGCAATTTAAAATCAATTTGTACCAATGTAACATAGGCTTTCTGATTTGTCCCATGGTCTTGCAAAACAAAATGTCTGCTATGTAATATGGCTTTATATTTACCATGTAGCCTTTATTGTAGCTACTAATTTATATCTTTTTCGGCCCAGTCCACATTAAAGGGCATTTATTCCAGGAAAACAAATAGAAGTAAAAGGGTTATTTTGCAGAGTGAATTGTCCTGAAATCACATTTAATTAATTTTATTTGTTGAGGTACTTTCATATGCCATCCTTTTCTTCAAGCTCCTCCTTATTGACGGGCTCTTGGAAGACATTGTAATTATTCAACTCTGGGTGGGAAGGGAGAAAGCCCTGCTGTTTCATATCTGGGTCTGGGGTCAAGTCAGCATTCAAAGAATCCCTAGTCGCAGGTGTAGTTGCTATGAGATTTAATACATACATTTATAGGTACATACATAATTGAAAAAACTCACTATCTTTTACCTTATTGAATATATATTTTATTTGTTTCCAAGTATGGACTCACTTGCATTGACAATCTCAATAGTTCTACACGTCACTTGGGACTTCTTCGTACACCGACATGTTGTTGTGTCATTGAGCTTGTAGGTTTTTGGGAAGAGGACATGGAAAATACCACAGGTTTTATTTTCTACACATAAAAACAAAATTTTATATTAAAATCTTTGAATGTATGATTCCAAACTTGTTACTATTTAAAAACTTGTATTGATGACACACCATAACTTCTTAAATAAATATTCACGTCTGCATTCTCAGGGTCGTCACATCCAAAGAATCCGCACTCTGCAGTAGTAAATATGCCAGCAAGTAATATTATTTGTATAAAGAACATTTTGTTGTTAGTTTCTCGACTTATGTTTAGTAAGAGCTTTTGAGAAGTTTATATTATTGCAGTGAAAATATTTCTCTGTGCTATGAGCGTCCGCAACTAAAAGACTGACTTTGATATAATTAATTACTTAAAATGCCCAGTTAATTTATTTACTCCAGTTGTATCTATTTGGGCATATTTATTTTTGATGCGGTTATTTTTCCGACTGTATTTGGTTCTTGCAGCATCTGTGGGAGTATTGTTTGGTTTAGGCTGGAGGTGTCAATATAAAAGTAGCCTTTAGTTATCTAATATAATGGCTTTTGTGGTGTACAACTACAAATTTCAAACCAGGATGTAAGAACTTAGTATTTGAACAAGTTTTATTAAATGACTAATTGGGCAGTATCTACATATGTACATATCTATATGGTTCCTTACTGATGCCATATCTATAATTATATTAAAGTCTCCTGAATAGGATACTATCATTAAATGCATAGATCAAAACTATATGTATATAACTAAGTGTGATTCTCGTGGAAATAACTTTCTTATTTTTTTTAAATATTTTAAATTAAATTCCTACATTCTACATGACGTTGCTCATGGTACGATATGGGTTTATTTGAGAAAATGAGTATATTTAGGGAAGAAATTGGAGGACTTATACATTGAGAACTTGGTGACATCTAAATATGTATATGTGTATAAAATTAAACTGGTAGCACTATCGTCATATATTTTGAGCCAACAAATATAATTATTATGATTTCCTTTTAAAAGAAATATCGCAGAGTAACAGTAGAAGTGAGAGATGGAGAAACGCTCTCCTATTTAAAAATTTTTATTAACTACTTATTTTAATTAATTACTTTTATATTCGAGGATTTCTTTCTTTTTCAATAATTATTTAAGTTTTACAAATTACTGACAAGTCTATAAAGGTATAAGGAAAAAAATGAGGATGACTGGAAGGTGTCACAGGCATTCAAGGGTTACAATAAAAATAATATTCTTATGTTGTTCACCTTTTTTCCACATTGGGCCATACTTATTTATGTATAAAAATCCTTAAAGCTACCTTAGTTTCATAAGATATGGCTAATTTTAAGTAGCTTGTTCGAATAATATATCTTAAAAAATCCATTTGTGATGTCAGATATGAGCGATGTATGGCTGGAATTTAATGGTTTCAAAAATGATTGTCATCCGCATTTTAGTTCATGCTGCTGGAATTTTTGACTGTGCTAATTATGAATTAAGATGAATGAAATGAACGGTTACTTGTGTTTTGGAATTATTTTTAACTATCCAATGATCAGTGGTGTAATACCATGTTCCGAATTTGATCCTCCTTCCAATCTCCGTTACTTGTTCTCCTGAGGCTTTTGTTGTCTCTGATTCGTTCAATCTTGCTTCAAATTTTTGCCCGTTCTGCTCACAATTTTCAGGACTCACTAATCAAATAGACCATTGATAAGCCCATAATATTTCCGTACAATTAAAGTAGCATCAAAACATTTCTTTGGAAAATCTTTGTGCGGGAGTAATTATTATACTTAATTTAAAACCCTTAAATGTCTGACTTTGCTTTGCGATATAGTGGCCCTTTTCATCTCAAATACTGAGCTCAGTCAATGAAATAAATTTTATGGGCCATTGTTTATGTATTGGGACAACGCCACCCCGTATACATAGTAGAACGCATGAATTAAAGCACATGTACCCGGAACACAATAAGTAAACTTATGCAAGGATTCTCATTGGTCCATAACATGTAGGGCTCCCAAAGAAAGTACTTTAAAATAGAAGTACGAATTCCCATGAGCACAAGTACACCTGGTAATGGTAAAAGTGCAATATAATTTAAACTGCTAAAAATAAGTTTTAAAATACTCAGTTTATTAAAGTTCATTTATATTTTAACTAATACATAAAATTGAATTTCATACCTTGCCTCCATTGGGATATAAATACTAATTTTACATGAAGTACCATGTATGTAATTATGTATGTATGTATATTTAAGACATTAAAATTTAAAAGGTAACGTAACACAGGGTGTGACGCCGTAAAAAGCATCGCGCCGAAGAAGGTATGACGCCCCATACTGAGGAACGGCGCCTATAATTGGTGTATGGCGCCCTTGGTTGGGGTGTGGCGCCCATAGTCGGGATATGTCGCCCATGGTTGGGGTGTGGCGCCCATAGTCGGGGTATGTCGCACATGGTTGCGGTATGGCGCCCATGGTTGAGGTATGACTCCCACGGCTGGGGCAAAGCAGGGTATAGCGTCATTTAGTAGAGCATGGCTAAACATATTTCAGAAATATTTTATAATTATATCATTTGGGTAGAAAATTAAATTTTCGATGTAATAAACATGTGCCATAGATGTACAGTTGCTTGATACAATATGAAAATATAAATAAATAATTGGTTTTACCAACACCTAATTTGATGAACGTTAATTTAATGTTTTTTAGATATAAATAGTAGACATTATACAGGCATGCATAAATTTAATAATCTTGACAAGGAGCTATCACATAGATCGCTACAATGATTATGGCCAAGAGCAAATTGTTGGGGAAATTAATCTTTACAGCAAAGATGCGAAAAAGAAGACTTGACCTAAAATTGAAACACTTTTTTTGTTAATAAAAGCATTTCATAACGCCAGAATTGCAAGAAAAACTAAGGAAATAAATATGGTCTCCAATCCAACATTGAGAACTCCGAAATCGAATATATGCAGCAACGTAAAACAATGTTTTTAATAATGAATTTCCCTCCCACAATTATGGAATTCAAGGAAACATTTATTATCTCGCTGAAAAGCCTTTTTCTACAATCCAGTGTCAGCAGCCTGTTTTGGAAAATAATTTTGAAATGTGAGAAAACAATCATTTGATGACTTTTATTTGATCTTTTTAAAAATCGTGAATTTGCTCAAATTAATTATATACCAGAGCTATAAAAATACTTAGTCTTCCATGAAAAATACAAAATAATATACCTGAAATTAAATATGCAAAATACAAAACACAGAGTACAATACCTCAAGTTATATTACTAAAATAAAAATGTAATTCATGGTAGGTAATTTAAAATACTCAAACACAAAATACTGTATTTTAAATACAATACTTTTCTTAAAATACCCAAATAATGCTAACCTATAAACTAACCTATAAAAATACTTAGTCTTCAATGAAAAATACAAAATAATATACCTGAAATTAAATATGCAAAATACAAAACACAGAGTACAATACCTCAAGTTATATTACTAAACTAAAAATGTAATTCATGGTAGGTAATTTAAAATACTCAAAAAACAAAATACTGTATTTTAAATACAATACTTTTCTTAAAATACCCAAATAATGCTAACCTTTTTCGGTTTCTAGAACACAAACAGCTTTAACAAGAAACATTTAAAAACATCAGATAGCTCATCACTTCAAAAACTAATGACGTTTAACTGTTGACGAAGATGTCAATTCATTATAATTACATTTCAAGTTGCTTAACTACCGATTATCAGCTATTTTAACGGTTAATGAAGTAATCCAGAATAATAAAATATTTGTCTAATATGCTATAATTTTCGAATAATTTTCATGAAAAGCATTATCTGATTATTTTTTGGATTTCTGTACTTTCTGAGCTTGATTATTTTTCACAAATGCAAGCACTTTGGGTGATTTCTTAGCACACATTTTAGGTTCGATCAAAACGAAGCTTTGCAGCCTTGTGGATAAGGCCATTGTTAATAATGTTGTCAATTTTCATTAACCGGCAATTATCCCGCGCTAAGTTATCGCGCGCAAGGTGGTATTTCAAAAATCAATAATCACCCTCTGTACAAGTTATTAACAGTTGAAATTTAATATTAGATGTGAATATTCATGTAGTTTTCTAAGGTAATGCTGTTTTATTTATAAACAATTTAAAATTATCCAAGGTATCTAGAAGGTAATGCAAGAAGATATCGGCCGTAATATTTATAAACAACATCCATGCATGTGTCGCAGATATTATGTCAGAGTACAAATTATTTTTCCAACTAGTCGTTTGCAGCGTGCAGATAATCGACAAGTTCTTCTATATCTGTAATAAATCCGAGAAATCCTCCGGTTTGAGGTCTGGAAATGTGTTATCCTGCGTCGGCCCAACTTTTCCAACGTCAAACTGTTTTGGCTGGCACACCAAAAACAGGTTCTGCGTGATGTGGAAGGTACTGGCCCGATTGACAGGCTCTGACGGCGGCTACCAGCGATTCGTGAGAATAATGCCATCGCGAGGATCCGGGCACTGGCTTATACGTTCGTACCATTGTAATAACGATTTGTTGTAAAATTTTACAAACAAATAATGCTGAAATTCATTCATAAATTAAAACAAAGTTACATTTTGTAACTGCTTTCTAAATTAAAAATAAAATAATTTTGATTACTTATTCCTAACTCAAATAATCCAAGGCGCCCCAGTCAACAAAAACGCGTAAAGCAGTTTTATCTGGAATCCAGTAAAAATAATCAATTGGGCGTTTTCCCTGAAATAAACCAAAAAGGTAATAATTAATAATTTTAAATATGGTTTATATACTTAGTAATATGAAAATAAATTTACATTTGCATTAAAGACAAAAAATTTCAATTGGTTTGGTTACCTGGTAAAAATCAGCTTTCTGGGGAATGAAGCTTTGTTGAAGGGAACTTTCTTACAAAGACGACGACTTTAATGGTGTTGAAATTAATCATCTATGGCGTATTCCCCATCTCGGTCACATTTATGGAGCTTGCGTTGAAATCCTCTCAAGTTAAGTATACACTGGGAGATTTGATGTGTAACAACACAGATGCTACGCATTAAATTGTTGAACGATACGTCTGCTTACAGCTTGATGTTGACAAGAGTTCTTTTGTGTTTTATGATTTTTTTGCAAGCACACACAGGGTGGCGTAATTATAACGTCTTGTAGACCGTTAATGCTTTTTTAATTTAAATTGCTTACGCATTGTAAATATATACTCAACATGGATGAGCTTCACCTGATTACTCTAATTGCTCGAGATTATGATATACTGATCGTAATAAATTATAGCTGGGTTTCTTAAAATCATTTTGCGATGCAATCATGTGAATGTATGTAAATAGTTTTTTGTTTTGTTAACTAAAATAATTTTTATTTTTGCTTCTCCATGTCAGGGACAAATTCATGTAATCGTTACAAACATTTACAAAAAATAAAGCTATTATTACAATAAATGTTCATAGAATTATAAAGCTACAAAATGCATTTAAGTCAGTGCTCGGCACGGGTATGGGTACGGGTATGGGTACTACCCGGGCACGGATTTTGTGTACCCGAAAAATTCCGGGTACTACCCGGGTACACTTTGGTCGGCTCAAAATTTCGGGTACGGATACGGGTATGGGTACGGGTACGGGTACAAGTATTTCAAAATGGGTATATACCCACCGGGTACGGGTATAATGGTGTCATTTACCCGTACCCGCGACCATTGTACCCGAGTATTTGGATATGTTGAGATTTGAGACATTTTGATGAATTTTATGAAAATAATGGAACTTCCGTTGGAAAATTCTGTCGGTATTTTTAGTAATTCTGAATACATATAGCTTATTGTTAATACCCTTTTAACCTTACAACATGCAGTAACTGTATTTCAGACTGTGTTGCTAAAATATATATTTATATCTATAATATATATTTTTATGGAAACATGTTTTAGGAAGAATAATTAATAAACAGTAGAGGAATAATATCAAAATAGAAGTGGAGAATAGGATTCAACGAAATTTTATACAAAACGTCTTCATAATGTAGTATTTTGTCACTAATTGCATAAATAGTCTGATTGACACGTATGCACACGATACTTCATTAGCCACAATGAATACAATTTAAAAATTAGAGTTCCGATGAGTTGGATGGCAAGATATTTTTTGTAATTGGTAGTTGATTAGGAAAAGGCGGATATTTGTAACCAGTGCTGCGATCGGGTCAAGTAATTTCAAAACTTGACCATGAACTTGACTTGACCACGAAACTTCAAGTAATTTTCAAGACATAACCAGAACTTGATAACTCGCGTTCGTGTAATTACTTGACTTGTCAAGTTCAAGTAATCAAGTAACTTTCGTAAAACCTGAACTTGATCAAGTAGTTAAATTTCCAAACTTGACTTGAACTTGACTTGACCATGACTTGAACGCGACTTGAACTTGATAATTCAAGTTAATTATCTCAAAAAATTAAACATGGCCACAATAACTTGTCGAACTTGCTGCAGCAAATTATTTCCTTCAGACTGAAAACCAAAATGCATTCAGAAAATAATTTTACTGCTACTTTTTATTTAAAACCATTCGAGGACAACTTTGAGCGTATACTGAATACAGTAAAAGTTTGATATAAGGGACTATATAATTTATAAAGGAATTTCCCTTATACAAAACGTCTAAAGCATTGTGTAAATGAAAGTTGGTGTCAAACAAATGCATCCCTGATATCGATACATTCCTTATAAGCTGAGCCCTTATAACGGACTTTCACTGTATTCTGACGAGTTTTACATTGTGTCAAGTTTTATTTAATGTTTATATATAAATTTATACATATACCTATTTAAGGCTTCCATCCGACCGGATAAATCGAATATCCGATCCGAATCCGATCCGAACCGAAATTTCCGGATACATTTTCTTATTATCCGATCCGACCGTTACGGATCGGATAAAAATTTTATTCATCCGTATCCGATCCGAAAATTTCGGATCGGATAAGTGTATTATCCGATCCGACCCGCGGATATCCGAAATTATCCGAATTGATACAATTAGATGATGAAAAAAGTATTAGGAATTTTTAGTGCAAAAATGCATTAGCTTTTTACTACATCACAATATTAATCATTTTTGCATATATTACGTACAAAGTGAAGAAAAACTTCCAAAAACAAACACCGCTGTAAATTTGAAGCACAAAAAGCGCTAAAAATGTGATTTTCGGATATCCGTCGGATTATCCGATATTTGTTATTTGTGATCCGAACCGATCGGATAAAGTCGTTTCCAAATCCGATCCGATCCGAATCCGATGACCGGCTAAGGGGTACGTATCCGATCCGATCGGATTGTGTTCGGATCGGATAAGTAGTGTATCCGATCCGAAATTTCGGATATCCGATCTCGGATATCCGCGGATCAACCGATCGGATGGAAGCCTTATACCTATTTGAGAATTACCAGTACTCTTAATTTAAAATTTAATAAACTAGTATTTACTTATTTATTAAACGCTTTTTGTAAAGAGTCATCCAAGCTCAATTTATATTGGAATTTATTTACACAAGTTGAAAATAATTATTCTAAACAACAATATGAATTATTAAGATAATTCTTTCATTTCATGGAGAGGCCGCTGCAACAACTATAACAATGAGCATGACCTGGTAAACAAGACCTTTATAAAACGGACTCTGATTTTGAATTTTGTCCTTTGATTTATGGCATATGCAAACAATATTCCCTGGACACGATATGAAATTGGATTGTGATTTTGAAATTGCTTCCGTCCTTTATGGCATACGCAATCTAAAATTACTTGAACTTGACCATGAAATCTCAAGTTTATGGTCAAGTTTTTTCTTTCCATTACTTGACCCTGAACTTGGCTTGAGATTCAAGTAAATTTTTCTTACTTGTACTTGAACCTGACTTGTCTCAGAATGTCATGGTCAATACGAGTACGTACTTGAACTTGACCCGAAAGATTCAAGTAAAAACATTGGCCTACTTGAACTTGACCCGAACTTGAACTTGACTTGAAAACTCAAGTATTACTTGAACTTGTCCGCAGCACTGTTTGTAACAAGGTATTAATGAGTTACATGTACACAGAACTACTGAGATGAGAAAATTAATGTAAAAGGCCGAATAAATCAAAAAGTGAAAAATCGAGTAGCCAAGTCCCAAGCCAAAAATGCATGTACATATGGACTGGGTGCTATAAAATACTTCGCCCATCAGCCCATAAACAATCAAATGGGGATAATTTTACTTCTAATCAAAAACGCTTATAGTTTTCTACTCTTCAATAAAAATATACAATGTCAAATACCTCTCTAGCTAGTCAAAATTACCCACTCAGGTGGCATACATTATTACATATAACGTACTATGTATTACATTAAAACAAATCTGGATAAAGTACCCGGGTACGAGTACGGGTACGACACTGAGATACCCGAGTATGGGTACAATTTTCGCTTATTTTCGGGTACGGGTACAATACGGGTACAGGTACATGAATTGAGATTACATTGCGGGTACGGGTACGAAAAATTTGTACCCGGATACTCGGGTATGGGTACGGGTATAGATACCAGTTATTGAAATACCCGCACTTCGGGTACGGATACGGGTACGGGTACCGATTTTTCGTACCCGTGCCGAGCACTAATTTAAGTCACTGAAACAATATTTTAAGTACATGATATTTTATTTTAACTATGTAAATAAAAATTTTAAAACATTCAATAATTATAATATCATGTTTTAAGCACACTGAGAATTAAAACGCAATCAATAAATACCTGTTCTCATAAAATAACTTGAACATGAGCGGGAATAAAATGAGAATTTGTTAATATAAATTAAAACCTCTCACATTAGGGGTAACATGTAACAAATTTCAGTTTATTCCATTCTACTTCTAGTGGAAAACGTGTGAAAAACTGATTTCGAAAAGGCAAATTCGGAATCTAAATTATTTACTGAAGCTTCAAAATTAATTTTTAGGCTTATGTTTTTAATGATAAAATTTGATGAGCTTGACAAGAAGCTATCACACAGATCACTACAATAAGAATGGCTGAGAGCCATGGGTTGGGTAAATTTATCTTTACCAGCAAATAAACGGAAAAGAAGAGTTCCGAAATTTGAATCAGTAAATTTTTGATTTGACGGTTCATTTCATAAAACATTTTGTAACGCTGGAATTGAAAAACTACCAACTAGATAAATATAACCAAAAATTCAACATTGAGAAATCCGAAATTAAAAATGAGTAGCAAGATTTATGACTTGGAATGTATTTCAAATATAATATAAGTATACTTATAGCCATGGGCGCCATGCCCCATTCGTGGGCGCCATGCCACATTCATGGGTGTCATGCCCCAAACATGGGCGACATGCCCCAAACTTGGGCGCTGTACCCCAACCATGGGCTCGCTGCCTCAGTAGAGGGGTCTTACCTCCTAAAGCGCGTAACCTCGTTGTGGCGGCATACCCCTTGTTACTTGTGTGAATGATTATGTCCCCTAGGAATTTATAATTAGGAAGAAATTACTTCTACATAAAAGCGACAACCAAGAATGTATCTAGCACATATTTCCTTATAATCTTCAACCTTCTAATTGTAAGACTCAAAATATTATAAGCTTTCATAAGTATAGTCATTTTTGAATGAGAAATGAAACACGATAATTCTTTAAAGAAATCCTGGAATAAAATGTTCTGTCAAGCCATGCCGCAGCGTATTAATTAATCTTTTCGTACTACAAACAGTGTACTTGGAAGCAATCAGTGCTTATATTACAGGTACACAGTCATAAAAATGCTTTTATCCTGGTCTTCAGCCCTAAAACTGATAGATGAGTCTCCAGTATAATTACTTCAAAAACTTTGTTTTTGGTATTATTGATGCCGGTACTCCAATTCGAAGGCAAAAAATGAACTCCAAAACCAGCTAAAATTTTGTTAGGGCACTACAAGTGTTCTACATACCCATCCTTGTAAGTTGTCAGCTCCACCGCGTCTAGATGCTACACATGATTTTATACGTATTTGAAAGCATTCTATTCAAGTACAAGAGGGCCAGCCATATTAATAAACAATAATGAAGAAACATTTGAAATCAACTACAGTCAACCAAGGAGATCAAGCAGTATTATACTCATGTGCAAGAATCCCTGTTCATATTCAGATCAAGAAGATGAAATAATTTTTGAGGTTATGGAATTTCCCCAAATTTCCGGAGGGTTTATAAAGTTCTGCCCGATTTTTGGGGGTATTCCCGAACTTTCGGAGCAGTCCGCCATGATCGACCTTAAATTTTCGGCACAGTTGAGAAATTTTATCCTTCCCATAAGTACCATTGTGAAACTTGACAGCGGCAAAACAACTGACCTTTAGGTGTGATATTGTCCACCTATCTCTGGAATATTTCCTACAAGCCAAGTCAAGATGACACCATGACCATGCCATAGTTTCTGTAAGCCCCCTCCCGACTTATTGGACGTTATTTTTCCCCTCTTATCCTGATCACTACAATATTATACATAGCTTCAGCAGTATTAATTACTTATGAATAACAGTAAGTATGCAAAACAGAAGGTGATCTTGGGATTTAGAAGGCTGGAATTCCCATCAACAATCTAAAATTATCAGAAAAATGAAACTCCTAGTCTGCAGGCTGTATATCAGTATAGGAGTATCCCCGTGGAATTATATCAGGAAAAGGATGAGCTCTTGGAATATTTTTACATTTTACAGGAAGGAATGCAAATGCTCATTCGATAAAAGGGAGATATCAATATTTGAAATGTAAATGTAATTAATTCAAACTGTCGCTGCCAAGGAACTGGTTTTAGATGTCAAACAAGCCCACGAAGAACATAATAATCTGAACTTGGTTTAATAATTTGTACGCTCAAATCACTTGCTTGTCAGTTAAAAATCTTCCGGAGTCTATCCATATGCTTCTACTTATGAAATATCTGCTGACATAGTGCAAGCAAAATTTGATATAAAGTCGCACTGTTTAATGTCGCTTATTCCATTCCCCATTTGTTCCCCTTGAGTTACTTACAATGCAAGGTTATTACGCAGTGCAAGCGATTTTCCTCCTGGGATTTAGCATCATTGTAACAATAATTTTTCTCGCTCCAAATAAAAGGAGGAAAAACAATTTGAAAGGTTACGGATTATTATTTAAAGTTGAAATAACGCATTACTTGGGCAAATAAGATTTAAACTTACATTTCCCTTAACCCTGCAGGGATTTTTAATTTGTGGGATGTGATCCGCTATGGACTAATTCGACACTTGGGGAAGCCTAATTTTGAGGTAATGAAGACATTTGAGGGGACTTTCGGACCGGTGTTTATGCAGAATTACTCCAGTCACGAAACTCGTACGAAATAAGTTCCTATAATGTTAATGCTATTTTTTAAGTATGAGAGACTCATGCTCATTAATTTATTCTTGAATTCAAACCAAATAGTAATTTTCATAAAACTGATTGGTCTGTAACAGTCTGTGTGATGGACATTGGACTCGCAAAGAAATTAATGTCCCGGAGCGTATTTGCGAATCGACTGCCAGGAAATCATATTTTTTACCACAGATCCAACAAAAAAGCCTGGGGACCCCTCTTCGGTAACGGTGACAACTGGTCCTTCACCCGAACACTGACAATAAACGCTTTACATTATTTTCATTTCTCGGAAGGACCCTATGTCGAGAGATTTGTTACCAAAGAAATACAGGAGCTTATAAAAAATTTACAGGGGATTTTAAAAGGAACGAGCGAGTTTCAACCCAGCGGTTTCTTCAATATTCCCGTCTCAAATCATTTTTGGTACCACTTGACGGGTTCCAGATTTGAACATGATGACCCTCATGGTCATGAGTTACATCAATACTTCCATCATTGGCAACAAAAATTTAATTTTGGAAGCTCTATTGTCTCTATTTTCAATTGGCTGAGGCACATCCCAAAATTAACTGAGCATGATTCTTGGATTGAGGGACATCAAAAATTATTTGAAATTTTTCAGGTATTTTTCTGAAATTGATGCTCAAAGATATGTATTTCAATCCCATTCAATATACGGATGTCAAAGTGAAAATGTTTGATTTATTATGGATACCAATTAATCTTTCTCAGACCATCATTAAAGAAAAGCAAGTTACAAAGGCATATATGGATAAACCACAAGATTGTATTGATTACTTCCTTCAAAAAATGTCGCTCCAGGATAGTAACAATATTGATGATTCTAAAGGAAATGTTTTGACTGGTTAGTAAGTTCGAGTAGTAGTCAATATTCCATTACTTTGCACCGGAAGTGCAATCAAGGCCTTCCGGTGCAATCCCCTTCGCTAATTAGGACCCTATCAGGATCCCTTTCCTGCTCAGCCCTATCAGGATCCCTTCCAGGATCCCTTCCCCCTTCGCTAATTACTCAGGAGCCCTACTCAGGATCCCAACCGGAAGTGCCTTTCGGTGCAATCCCCTTGGCTAATTAGGACACTACTCAGGATCCCTTCCCTAATTAGGACCCTATCAGGATCCCTATCAGGATCCTTTTCCTATAAGGAGCCCTGCTCAGGAGCCCTACTCAGGATCCCAGCTGGAAGTTCCTTGCGGTGTAACCCTTCCCATAATCAAGAGCACTTGGAAGCTCTTCCAGAATCCGTTTCCTGTCTCACTTCCTGTGTCCCTACCTGTACCACTTTCATTATATATTCTTCAAATAAGTAATCCTTGTATTCACTAAGCATTAAAAATTCATTACCTTATATATGTATAAATATAGTCCACATAACATAAATAGTATCTATACAACTTAACAACTTGCTGCACATCTATTGCCGACACATATACACGGTAATATTGTCAATAGGACGCCTATATTTACATACACTTTGAACCTTCAGTACGATTTACCTTTATCAATATGGCATTAAGTAAAGAATTCAAAAAATTTCGAAGTGAGTTGAATTCTCAACTTGCCCGTTTAGGAACGTTTTACGCATTTAAAGAATGGCCAGTTCCATTTATTGAGCCAAAAGATTTAGCCAATAGCGGATATTTTTATACTCAGGTGTTGGACAGAGTTCAATGCGTCTACTGCTTAGGAATAGTTGGAGATTGGGTACCAGGTGATAAGCCAATGACTGAACACAAACGATTTTTTCCAAGGTGTCCGTTTGTTTGTAATTCAAGCCAAATTATCAATTTGAAACCTCTAAACGCAAGATCAGTATTTGGAGTCATTATTGGTGGTGAGTTTGACGAGTGTGAATCAGGATACGAATCTCAATGACCATGTTGGCCATTATGGTTCTAAGTTTATCAGTAATGATAGAATCTTCAAAATACGAGCAATTTGTTACTAAATCGTGTGAAGTGTGTATTGATAGTAAAATGACGTATTACAAATCTATTTACAAAACCCCTCCGCTCGATTTTTTGTGTACTGAAGACAGCATTCCGGTCGGATTTTTGGTTACCTCATATGTTCTTAACAAAGAAGATTGCAGAGGAGTGTTCAATAGGAAATCAAACAATACAAAATTGAATTACTGGATTGAAAATCATTTAAAGAACCAGAAGATTGAAAATAACTGGGAAGTATTTCATTCTGTAATGGCATTTACAGTTTCTGTGCTCCTGTATTTATTGAGTTGCTATATTAATAAACTGTTTTTGTTTATTGAAAAATATTTGTGAATAAAGAATAATGTTTTAACACGATTAAAATGAGTTGCCAATTAGTTTATTCAATAGTTACTGAAACATTTAAGATTTAGATACTTTTGGTATATGTGATCGTTTAAAAAACTTTTGAGCATAAAACGAATTATTATCTACGGCTATTTCTGAAAAATTTGAGCAGAAGACTAGGTTAATCATACAGAAAATAATATTGAGGGACAAAATTAAAAATTATTTGGGAGATTCACGGACTTCGGGTAGGCCTGTATCTCATTTTGAAGCTCTGTGAGACATCGAATCAAAGATGGAATCGCCTCAGCTTGTATCCCCATTATTTTGTGAAACATGATGTCACCGTTGAGTTGACGGAGCTTCAAAAAATGCAAATAGTGTCCATACCTACGTGTAATAGAAAACTCCATTTATACGTTACTCTTAAGAAGTCAACTAAAGATTTGGTTTTCAAGCTGAATAAAATCATATAGGGAGTATGAAATACTAACCTTTCGGTCCTTGATCGACGAACACACAAGTCCAGAATCCGGTATGTGTAGTTTGAATGGAAAAACTGATCACTGTCAGCTTCATTATTCACATGATCCTTGCCAACTGCAGTCTGCAATGGTCGGTTAAAGCTGCTGCCAAGTGGATTCACTTTGTTGCTGCTCATCGCTTCCCTTTGAACACGAACTTTTATAGCTGCTCGAACCACCGGATCGTCAATTTCTGCAGGCTATAAATATTTTTAAGTAAAATATGGGTTTAGAAATTGTATATTTTTACCTACCTTTTGCCAATTGTATTCTGGCTGCTTGACTCGCTTCAGTGTGCTAGAAGTAGATGGAATGGGACGCTTTCGAGCTGCAGCTGCTTTTTTGTTGTCACAGGGAAGATCCTTTGGACCATCGTTCAACACCATGCAGTTCTCGTCCATGGAGTCTTCGAAGTCATAGTCGTCCACTAACTGAGAACAAATATCCTGGCTGCACTCAGGCATTGGCTTTGCAAACGTTTCTGTAAATACACACAATGCAATTAGAACATACAAAGTTGTAGCTAAACTATGTGTACTTACGTTTTCTTCCAGACATTGTTGCTCACAAAAGTTGGAGTGAAACTGAAAATACTAAGAGCGTACTCCGCTTTATATACACCCGCGGAATGTAGAGTTTGGTATAAAAAGGTTGGGCCATTAGTAATATAAGAATTAGTTCAAAACTGGACGAGAGAGAATCAACATGAATCGCTACCTGAGAAATATACGCTGTCCCGAAGCACCAGTTAGAAGACCGCCTACTCGAAGAACGGTTTGTAAAGATACTTATCGAGATTAAATTCCAGTCTGTACAAGATTGTTACAACACTAATTATCTTTTCCAGTTTGGCTGTTCGTATCCGGGATGTGGGTTTACCGCTTTTCAACATCGGCAGCTGGAACGTCATCAATACGTTGTGCACAACTGTGGCTACTGTGGTCTTCGATTTAGACAGCTCAGACTGCACAACTGTTCTCTACGTGCAAACAACAAGATTGGAATGGGACCAGATGGGCCTTTAGAATTGGAGTTGGGGGTGTTTCAAGAAATTACATCCGGTCAAAGAGGGGTGATCAAAACATATTCATACTTAATTGAGGAAAGGAAGACGGACATAGCTGCTTTGTTTGAAGAGCTCAATGAAAATATTGTTTCAATTTTGGAGCAGCTGCTAAGTTACTACAAGGGTATGAAGGTACAATTTAGTACTACAATGTACCTTTATAACGAGCGAACGGAAATAACAATTCACCCCAGCTTTAATACAATGTTCTATCTCGTTAATCATAAGAATTTTATAACGGAAGTAATTTTTAAAGCTGTAGAATACATTCTGATTAGTCTTTCAATAATGAATGAAAGAGGAAGTGGTTTCACAGTAATTTCGATTGACAGTATTAGCATTGTTGTAGCAATGTACAAAGGAATTAGAGGAAGTGGTCGTTTGGCTCTACCAAAGTGTCTCAAGAATCGCCAAGGGCTCTGTAATTTACGTACTACTGACAACATGTGCTTTGCATATGCAGTTGTAGCATGCTTGCATTTCAACGAAGTCCCTCCTGAAAACAGAAAAAAGGCGGAAGCATACGCCCGTTTTCTGCCCCTCTATTCTTTCAATGATATTTCCTTTCCCGTAGACCTTATGGACATAGATGTTTTTGAAGAACGCAATTCTATTCTTTGCAATGTATTTTCGGTTGAAAAAACGAAAGTATTTCCACTTCGAGTATCCACCAAAACATTTAATACGATAGTAAACTTACTACTTGTTCGTGAACGTAACAAAGAACATTATTTAAGTATAGTTGATTTTAGTCGGTTTATGGGGCAAGACAAGAAGAAAAGACACTTTTTCTGTTATTACTGTTTTAGAAGTTTTACTAAGGAGTTTCTGCGGGAGAGACATATGAAGGAATGTGCAGGATACGGTATACAGACATTAGTGTTACCAAAGAAAGTTGATGGCATTGCACCATTAATTAAATTTAAAGATTATTATAAATGTTTACAATTTCCGTATATATGCATAAGCGATTTAGAGACGATATGTGCCCCAGTGGACCAGACTTGGCAGGAGGCAAATAATACTAAATATTTGCGAAAGCTGATTACATGCTCATGGTCAATTGTTTATTTGAAGCCACATAATCAGTATGAATATTATGAATATTCTGGAAGTGATGCTTTGCAAAAGTACATTCAAAAATTGTTGGAATTGGCTAAGAAAACATTGGAGTTTTTGAAATTAGATAATGGAATGCCAGAACTAACAGACGAGCAGGAAACCGAATATCTTCATGCAACAAATTGTTTGTACTGCAAGAAACATTTCCAAAATATATCTGATAAAGTAAGGCACCATGTGCACAGTGTAGGTTCAGCAAAGATGGGTACATATGTTGGTCCTGTTTGTGTAGCTTGTAATAATAATTTGAGATACAAGAAATTTCTTCCTGTTTGTTTTCACAATGGAAGCCGATTTGATTTTAGAGAGTTAGCACAGACTTTTACTTTTAAGGATATTTATGATGTCAAAGTGATTGCAAAAAATTCAGAGACATTTGTTACCATAACACTTAACAAAATTTTAAAGTTTTACGATACCTTAACCTTTTTAGGAGGGTCTCTTGATTCTATTGTAGACACTGCCCGCAAGGACGGTCTGGAAAGTTTTTTCTACACTAGAACACATTTTTCTCGTTATTCAGAGTATTTTGATGTGCTAATCAGAAAGCAATACTTCTGTTATGATTATTTGTCATCTTTTTCTGTTTTGCGTGAAAAACAAATGCCTGATATAACAAAATTTTACAACAGTTTGACTGACTCACATTTAAAAGACGGAGAATATCAGCATGTTCTTAAAATGTACAAATTATTTAATTGCCAGAACATTGGAGATTATTTACGATGGTATAATTGTCTAGACACGTTTCTGTTAACAGACATATTCTTGAATTTTAGAAAATCCAGTTATGATATCTTTGGATTAGACTGTATGCACTTTGTGTCTCTTCCTAGTTATAGTTTCTCATGTGCATTGAAATATACTGATATACAACTTGAAAGTATTCATTGCAATAAATTTTTAAGAACTTTAATTGATAATTTAAAAGGAGGTCTGGTTTATGTTAATCGTAGGTATGCAGAAGCAAATATTCCCGGAAAATCAAATTATAAACCTCATAAAAAACCACAGGTACTCCATATGCTTGATTTTTCGTCACTTTATGGTTCCATATTAAGAGAACCATTGCCCGTAAAAAACTTTCGTGAAATAACTTCTGCAGAAATTGAAATTCTTTCAGCAAACGAATACGAATGCTTGAAAAACTTTAATGTTGATAATTTAGCATTTTTGTTAATTTTCGATTATGAAACTCCAGATAGTTTACACGACCTTTTTGAAAATCTACCCCTTGGTGTGCAGAAACTAAAAATCGACGACTCATTTTTAAGTCCTTACCAGCTAAAATTAATAAATGAGTATAGCATGGGACCTACAAGAAACAGTGAACGGCTTTGTGCGACACTATTTCCGCAACAGAAATACTGTATGCACTCAACTTTACTAATTTATTTTATGAAATTGGGAATCAAAGTTACGAAAATTCACGGAGGATATATTTTTGAAGAAGAGGCTGTTTTTAAAGATTATGTTGACCTAATGGTTAAAATTCGTGCGGAGGCAAAAAGTGAAATTGAATCTTTAAGAGCGAAGCTTTTCTTGAACTCTCTATACGGTTTCAGTTTACGAGCCGTGTGGAAAGATACTAATTGTAAGATAATTAAAAACTTTGTGGACGCCTTGTCATGCATTGCAAAGCCTAGTTTCACTGGACATATACACATAGATCCTGAAACATCTGTATTCATGTTTAAACCTCTAACAGTTTACGTGAATTCATGTTTTTATTTAGGATTTACAATACTTGATAAAAGCAAGCTAAAATATTATCGAACGTACTACTCCGAATTGATGCCGTTATTTAAAGGTAGAGAGTTTTCGAGTCTGTACGGAGATACCGATAGTTACGCTTTGCTAATTGAGTTGAAAGAAGGAGAGACAAACGTTGATCACCTTTTTATGAAATCTAAGCATTTATTTGACTTTAGTAATTTACCTCTTGAGCATGCTCTATATGATGCAACTAATGCAAATGTTCCAGGGCTCCTAAAATTTGATTTTAAAGACAAAACCATTCATTCATTTATTTGTCTAGCTCCCAAGTGTTACAGTTTTAAATTATATGAGTCTGACATTGATGGCAATAGTATTGAAAAGTGCAGGTTAAAAGGACTAAAGAAGTACCAACTAACGCGCCTTTTATTTGATAATTACTTTAAAACCTTAGCTACTCAAAATGTAAGCTACTCACAGGTTAATTTAATACAATCTAGAATGCATCAGATGTATATAGTTTCGATGAATAAGAAAACACTTCATTGTCTTACTACAAAGAATTTTTTGTTGGGTAAATATGGAATTCGCAGCAAGCCTTTCGGGCATTACATGATTAGAGATGTAACCTTAAGTGAAAAACTAGAAATACCAATGTAAATTTTAGAATTTGTTTATTAAATGTTATTAAATATTGTAAATAAAACCAATTACATGTTCAAATTATTCCTTTGCCAATTCGTTATTTCTAATTCATATAATACGATAACGTCAATTTGTTACCAAATGGTTTAAATCTATTTCATCTTATATTTATCCTGAAACTTAATCCATTTAAAATCAGGAGCGGTTTCCTTAACTTTTACATGTCCTTCAATTAAACTAACAAATTGTTGGGGAAATATATACAAGGGAGCGTTTACCTCCCGTAATGCATCTATGTATTCATTTATTCCTGGGATGTCAAATCTTTTTCGCCTGAACTGGCTTAAACTTAATCTTATAACATCTATAATGTGTGAAAAAGGAATTATGTTATTGCTAAAACTAATTTCTCCAGTAGGGAGATACTTAAAATTTTTACTTAATTTCAGTAAGCGCAGAATTTGTTCTGCCTTAGGTTTCATTTGGTCAGGGAGTAGTTGTAGCAGGTTCTCGTCAAAATTAATTTCTGTGGGCTCTTCCTTTTTTCTCTTCATAAGAAGCTCCCACTGTTGCAGAGGGACCACTTTCCACTGCTTCGCCATCACAAGTATAGAAGACGGACATATGGTTATTCGCAATTTTTGCCAATACACTGGCAATCACCTTAGACGTCACTTTTAAATATTTTATCAAAAACTTTTTTGTTTGTCGAATATTAATTATATTTTTGTCAAAGAATCTAAAGAAATACTTTTGTTTATACACGCACTGTTTTTCCTGTTTTGTATTAATTAAATTTGCTAAATTTAGAATACACTCTATAATAACTTGAACTTGTTCATCTGTTGCTTCCAAAATCAATAATTTCTGGAGATTTTTTGAAGAACTAATCAAGAGGCTTAGAAAGGCGGTGTGACGATCTATGCAACTCATGATGAACTGAATACTGTAAAATCTACACTGTCGGGGTATATGTCATTACGTAGTCTAAATTTTGTCGGAGTTTCTGGACTGAAGTCTATAAACAGAAAGCTCCAGGGATTTTTAGTACTTAATTTATAAGCTTCTTTTATGTACAACACATTACCTGGAGACATGTCACGTGCAATTATATTAATGCTACTCTGATTTTTTACCATATTAAATAAAACTAAGTACGTTGAATTCCTTAACATAGTAACCATATTGCCATAGAAAACGTTTTGTGCAGTAAATATTAAACCTAGATTTAAGTGGTGAACAGATTTCGTAAAAAGATCTTCTATAATTGTTACTACTTTATTTTGTCGTAACATAGACATTTTATCGTCAATTATAATCAGACAATTCTCACAAATATGCTGCTCTATTTCAAAGATAGAATCTATTAAAGTTATACAATTATCTTCTTGACTTAACTCTAATAAGTGCGGACTTAAGTAACTGTACACGTAAATAACCTTAACTACTTGACGAGAAAAATATTTGCTCCTATTTTTTAGTATCCTTGTGATAAGTGTGGATTTACCTAATAATCAATTTAAATACAGTCGTAATTATTAGTGAAGTAAACTGATAATTTCCTTACTTTATTGGCTTGCTCCGAATAATACAAAGTAATTACCTGATCGAGAAGGTCCAGCAATGGTCATGCTAAAAGGCCATTTGATTCTGAAGTCAAATACGTCCATACTTAACAACTTAGCACACGTTTGTGGCACGTGCAATTCTCAGGGTTCAAATATTGAGGATTTTGAAAGAATAGTAACTTTATGCAGGTCTGACAGAATTTATGATTCGTTTGATAAATATAAACATGCACTTTTATGACCTCCAAAGGGTTACTGATGAGATTATGGTTCACGTAAATGTTAAGACATCTACAGCAATGAAAGTCTTTGGGTAATAATCGACATAGCTGCCATGCTCGCAGATCACAATAAGACAGGCCAAGCAGTCTAAGCGCCTCGGCATCTTTTCGTTCCCAATAACATTTTGAGCAGTACCTTTCGCCGTCAGTAAAATCTTTGACTAACTCAAATCGAAAGCCAGATATGGGAATCCATGTCAGTTTACAGTAGGCACAACTCAAAAGTTTTAACGGGAATCTAAATTTCGGCGGAAAGGAGGGGGAGTCTTGGGGACTCGCTTGGCTGCTTTCTTCGGGCATCTTGCAACTCGACACAAACGGTTTCTGCAATTTAAAGGATCTAAAAATTCAGGCTCTCTTTCACGAATAACTCTAGCACAAAACACACAATATCTGTGACGTTCTAATCCCAGATAAACCCATATTGGTATCTTTCCATTGTACTCATCTCCTAAACCATGGTGAACTGAGACGTTTTCACAGTTACAGCAGTAAAATTCTTCTGTCAAAAAATATCGAATCATCCATGCAGACCTATTATATGGCACAATAACTTCAGTCTTAAGTCTTTCTGCTCTTATCTCCTCTTCAAGAGCGCACTCCATACAAAATGTCGAGTCTTTAAAGTTATACAATTCAACGTAGTCAGCTGAACTTACCCAACGGAAAGCACAGTACTGACATTTGTATGCATGCTCGGTGGCATTTCGTTTTGTAAAATCTATGGGTATTAATGTTTGCGTGCACTTGCTTTCCATATTAATTGGAAATAATTTTAACGACAGCTCCTATATTTCCGCGGCAGTGGGGGCAAAATTTTAACTGGAACATACAACTGATGCAATAATTCGCATGTCCACAAGGAAGAATGGCCATTAAAAATGGTTTGTCACCAAGACAAATGCAACATTTTTTATCGCTGTTGTGCTGTTCATCACTGTGTATCTCTTTCTGGAGTAGATAATACGCGCAATTATTTTTCTTATGATATTCGATTGGTCGGGTTGCACGGTCAAACTTTGCGGAACAGTCACAATAGAAGCACCTCAATGTGCATGAACAGCCTAGAGAATAAAAACCAGCCTCTGAGAGTTCTTTCACTGGAAAAAGGCTATCAAACCGACAATTTCTAAAGCTGTCCTCTCTTTCGGAAAGTGAAGAAAATTTTAACTGTGTAGCGTCTTTGAGAAATATTAGTTCCAGTTTATTCAACAGGGTTTCAACACCTTTGCAAGTTCCTTTCTTTGAATTGCCCGCACATAGCACGTACGGTTCCATTTCTGAAATGGAATCTGAATTCAATCTCCATGGATTATATACCAACCCCCAAAGTGTTGGTTCACTTTCGGGAGTAAAAAGATTTTTAAGCAGCCCCGAAATTAAGGGAGATCCTAAGCAGCTGGTGAAAAAACTTCAGGCTCTTGATACATATTCATTGTTTAGACCAACACGGAAACGATTTCTACGTCGAAAAATATTAACATATTTTATTGACCACATCTGGCAAATGGATCTCATACAATTATCCAAGTATAAACGGAATAACCGGAACTATGCATGGATACTGGTTTGCATTGATGGGTTTTCAAAATTTCTTTGGGTGCGGAAGCTAAAAAAGAAAACTGGAATACAAGTAGAGGAAGCTCTACGTAACATATTTGAAACATCTGGACGGCATCCGCTTTATATTCTTCATGATGAGGGTGAGTAATACGTTCTGTGTAACTGTGTAATTATTAAATCGTGTTGGAACTTGCAGGGAAAGAGTTTTACAACTCAAACGTTTCCAAACTGATGACGTCATACGGAGTTGAACAGTATAACACAGCCACTCAAATTAAAGCCGCAGGCGTTGAACGAGGTACACCAATTAACATAACAATTGAAACGTTTCATTGAAATAATACGTGTTGTTACTTTTATAATTATACGTACTATACTTATAGTTATCAGGACTATTATGACGAAAATGGCACGTTATATGCACGAAAACAAGACCAAGAATTGGATACAAGCTTTGGATGACATCTGTCTAAGCTACAACAATACATACCACTCAGTATTGGGTATGCCACCAGCTGAAGTTAGCGAAACAAATTCTGCCCAAGTATTTCAGCGTATGTATCACAAGCTTATTACAACTATATTTCCAGAACCTCAGTATAAGGTTGGAGATAAAGTGCGAGTTAGTTTGAGAAAGCTTGGCGTGTTTCATAAAGGATATTTGCAAAGTGTTGGGGACGAGATTTTCAGAATTAAAGAAGTCAACGACACCAAACCAGTCACATATACTCTCGTTGACCTTCACGACGACCCCATCCAATCTTCATTTTACCACGAAGAAATTTTTCCTGCTGTTGAAAATGGAAATGACGTTTAATGGAGATTTCAATCTCTACCTAAGCAGCAAGGAGTCAAGAGATTTCTTCCCATCAAACACATCATCAACCTTCACTAATCGGTTGAAATATCCAATTTCATTGCCACCAAATGAATACGAAGTAGGAGTGGCTGAAGTAATTCTTACAGCCCCGCAGCCAACAGGCCGGTTTTTTAACTCTGATGAAGAGCGAAACATTATTGTCACACAGATTGAACATCCGAGGACAATTACAATTGGAAAGAATTCCGACGAACTGTACATTTGGTGTTCGTATGCGAATTCTGTGTTTTTATCATTTGATTTTCCTGTCGCAATTTTACAAACAGATGACAGTGACACTACAAAGGAAAGGAGAGTTAGCGTAATGAACGAATCAAACGAAGTACTGTACATTCCAACAGAACTCTCAGAGGTACTTGGATTTAGTGAGTCATCGTTTCCTCCTGGACTAACTACAAGCACTGTGCTAGCCACTCGCAAAAAATTCGTTAAACTCCCAAACGATCACGAATTTGCTTTTACTTTGGGAGCTGGGACTACAATTCACGTTGTCAATGTTATTGAGCCACCAGTTTACGCCATAAATCAACTAGTGCAGGCCATCAATAATGCTTTCAAAGCAAATGCACTCGATATCACACTGACTGTTATAAATCCAGAAACAAGCATAAGAACTCAGTTGAATGAAATTCAAATACAATTTTCACCAGCCATCCAATTTGTTTTTGAACTTCCTTCAAAAATAGAAATTTCGAAAGATAAAGGCTACCAACAGACTACAAAATTACAGCTGAGAAATCCAAGAAATGTAATTTGCATTTCATGTGATTTTATCCAACAAATGCAGATGGGATCAAATACTGTATCTTGGATAAGAACGTTTACAATTCCAAAAAACGTTAACCAACAGCAAGCAATAACGTTTCCACAGATTTGTTATCATCCTGTGTCTCAACCCTATCTTGATTTACTTACAATTAGTATCACCGACGATTATGGTAATCAGTTGCAGCTGGGAGACACAGCAATACACATATTATTGAAGTTTCGTCCAAGACGAAATGCGTAAAATAACTTGTGACAAGCAAAAGTGTACATTAAGCAAAAAATCATCTCCTGTTCAAGGAGGATTTGGTTTTTTGTCCGACGACCCAAATTATAATTTGTCTTTAAAACGGGGTGAGAGTAGCAACTGGAAAATATTAGTAAGCGACGCAAAACGCAACGAAAACGTTCTTCAAAGCAGTCTGGAAAGGGAAAGGTGAGCCAGAAGCGTGGGCAGCACGGGAAAGGCAAGCATAAGAAGGTGAGCAATAAGCGCGGACAACTCGGGAAAGGGAAGCATACGAAGTTGAGCCGGAAGAGCAATCAACTTGGAAAAGGCAAACAGAAGGCGTTCCGGAAGTGTAGCCAGCTTGGGAGTGGAAAAAATGGAAAGCGAAATTCAAAAAAGAAGTAATCCTGTTTACTCAAACAGAGTAGCGTATTTCGAAGACGCTGACGAAACTGACATTTCCGTTATTTCCCAAGAGTACATTAATTATCGTCCACTATCTGCAACTGATAACGATGCCCCAATTCTTTTTAATCTACCGGCACAGGAAACGTGCTTTTACGATTTAAAAAACTCTAATTTGTACGTTCGATTTAAAGTGGTTGGGCCTAATGCTGCAACAGTCGTGGCAGCTGACGCAATTGCTAATACCCAGTGTATGTTGCATAGTCTCTTTAGAAATGCAACCGTACTTTTTAATCAGCGACTCGTGTATAGCTCTGATCAGTTGTACTCATATAGGGCTGCCATTCAAACATTGTTATCAGAAGAGAATGATAATTTAAACATCTGGTATACCAAGGAAACTACAGACGGTTCTCCTGGCTCCACTGACTTTAACAGTCGTAAACCCTGGCTGGTAGGAAGTAGCGTAATTGAACTCTCCGGACCTCTCCTGACAGATGTAACTACGTTGAACAAGCTTA
Source organism: Allacma fusca (assembly GCA_947179485.1). Lineage (NCBI taxonomy): Eukaryota > Metazoa > Arthropoda > Collembola > Symphypleona > Sminthuridae > Allacma > Allacma fusca. Next base: position 30,826,021 of record OX359246.1, read on the forward strand.
TTCCAAACAGGGTTTCCGTTGACATTAAGTTGGAAAGAAACCCATCTGCCTTTTCCTTGCTGTGTGCTAGCGACGCCAAGGCTTACAGCATCGTCCTGGAAGACATTTATTATTCGGTGTTGAAAGTAAACCTGTCGGTGCCTGTTTTCCAAACCATTAAAACCAACTTTGACCGGAACTTGTCTGCTCGGATACCTTACAACCCCATTGTTCTACGTACTCTTGGAGCTCCAGCTGGGTCGTATAGCTTACAAAGCGAACGAGTTTTTTCAGGAGCTGTCCCAAAAATTGTAATTGCCTGCTTTGTAGACGCAGACAGTTTCGTCGGAAAGCTATCTCAAAACCCATACAAGTTTGATACATTGAATGTGTCGAAGCTTAACATCTATACCGATTTAGACCAACAGAGCTTTCTGGCTCAGGAGCTGAATTACCTTTCGAAAGAATACCTCAATAGTTACCTTCGACTGAGTAAAGTCATTGGTAACAAACAGCAGAGAATTATTAACCGGGACACGTACTTAACTGGTCGCTGCTTCTATGCATTTGTTCTAACTCCAACATTCAATAAGCAAGCCTTGACACCGTTGAAGACAGGAAACGTAAAAATTGATGTTTCATTTTCCACACCACTGGCTAAAGCAGCCGTCTGCATCTTGTACGGAGTATTTGAGTCAACATTATTCATTAGCAAAGACAGGGACATTGGTTTTATAGAATGAACACTTCCCAGTTGCAGAGTATTCTTAACGAGTTAAGTAGAAAGACCAGGATAAACTATTATGTATTAGCTAAAGACCAGTTTCAAGCTTTCAAAATATCCAGCTACCCTGTAGGCTTCATTGTAAATAATCAAAAATTAAAATACAAGGGGCGTCATTGGCTAGGGTTTTATTATAAATCCAGCAACGAATTGTTTTATTTTGATTCTTATGGTAAACTTCCTTCAGAGTACGGATTTAATATGAAACCGTATAAAACTAATTATTGTGAATTTCAAGCTCGAGATTCTCACGTGTGTGGTATGTATAGCTTACTATTTATTCACCGAATGTCATGTAACATGAGGTATGAAAAGTTTTTGAGCATTTTTAGCTGTAATAAAAGACAAAATGATAAATTAGTAAGACGGTATTACAGTAAGGTACGAAAGTGTAGAATTTCTTATCTACGCTGCAGTAAACAACAGTCATGTACTACGAGAATTTGTAATAAAAATGTCTAATAATTAATAACCCAATTGAATGTACAGCTTGTTCACAAGCAGAATTACTCGTTAATTTTTAATATCCATATAACACCATTTCAGTGTTGTAAAAACGGGTTTTCAGTCTTTGAAGATATAACTAAATCTGCAGCTGATATTATGTGTTTATGAGATACATATATGTACAGATGTATGTACTTCAATAACAATTAGATTATAATATATAATTATGCACTACTGCAGTTTTTGGCTTTGAATAAATAAGCATTGTAAATTAGTATAGAGAAATTCTACTAAATCAGTCTTGATACATTGAGAATAGACGTTCAGAAGTGACAGAAAATTGAGTATTTTTAAGTTACAAGAATGAGAAGTAAATCTGTCATGTTTAAGCTTGCAATTAATTTGAGCGAAATTTTAGTTTCCGAAGTTTCACTGCAGCTGACATGTTAAGCTTCGGGTCCTGATTTGGATCATAGTAGATTTGTTTCGCACGAACAGGTCCCAAAACATTTTCCACCTTGTAAAAACATTTATACAGCAATTTAAATCATTTTGCATATTTGTTGAGATAGTTCAATCATATGCATTTAATTTGCAATATTTACATTAATAGGGCGGATGTTCATGTCCAGAAGAAGATCATCAATGAACTGTTTGTCGTCTTCGGTTGGTTCATCAAAATGTTGGAATTCATGTGTAATAGCAAACCTTTTGTCCTTAACAATAAATCCAATGTCCTCAGACAACTCTGCATCCACTGTAAAATTGTAACAGAATATTGTAAATAATAAAAATAAATAAATGAGATTTTTCAGCAGTTGCTAAAATGCAGAAGGATTAAATAATTACTTTTAATGACAACCCTTGGAGCATTATTGGGATAGCAGAAGAACACAGTCAGCACTTGGTCCTTCATCTCGATCATGTGTTTATTTTTACGACGAAACGTATGTTTTACTGTAAAATGAATTAAAAGAATATAGCACCTTATTTTTCCAACAATTTAATGAAAGATGTGAAGATATTTAGAAACATTATTTCAACTTTGTATAACTAAAAATTCATTACCACTTACGGATGTTTTCTTAAAAATTGAATTAGTGAAAAGATTTTCTGCTTTTACAAAGGTAGTACCGATTCACTTGTAGTATTTTGTTTTTAACTTTGACGAATGCATGCTTCCCGTGTTATAAGTCAGGACAAGAAACGTCTGATTTATTTAAGATTTTTTATAAACAACAATAATTATTAGTGTGTAGTTTGTTTGCTCAGATCTACATTTCATCAAATACTAGATTATGGTAATTAAATTTCCTCCCTTAGAATTGTGCCTCAATTTATAATATATTATTAAATTTGCAATATTGAAGTAAAAATCTTTTCATAGAAGTACATAAAAGATATCAGTATTAATAACTAGTAAAGTTGCCTTGGTCTAATAGATAAGTTGCAAGTACTGGGCTTATATACATACATATGAAGAGTAATAAGTAAAATAAATACATAATTTCATTCATTTTATTTCATGATAAAGTACTCTGACACAAGGGATATTTAAAGAGAGTCTTAGAGTACATGTATCACAGGACGGCTGTACATTAATTCGATGAAAGCTTGTTTACTGCAATCAGAATTAGTCCTCACATTTTTTACAAATCTCTGTCTAACTCATAAACTGTTATTTACTATTATACGCTTTCTTTCTGATGAAAGTTTTACTTTAATTGGAAAGTTTGATTTGAATGCTCCTAACAATGTTCCTCTTCATACGCAAGATTGTATTGGTTACTCAAAGTTTCTATATTTGCATACATGTAAGTTAAATTCAAGTTTGGAGATTTGAAGTACTCCCTAAAATGGTTTGAAATGATTCCCATGAATGCCAGATTGAACATAGTTTGCATATCAAACAGTTTTTCTCACAATCAAACTAACTACATACATTTTAAAAATAAGAAATTATTTTTTTTGTCCTAATAGGTTGCTTCTATGGGACAGTAATTGATTAGGATTATTTCTCCAGAACCATTAATTGCAAACCGTCCAATAAAACAATGTAGATGGAGGTAATTGTAATTTATCACAAGATACTACTTAACAATGACAGGAGGAAAACTAGTTGGACGAATTTCCTGGAAAAACTGCTTACTGAATCAATTTATGAATCTTGTTTAACCGAATATAAGTTCAATAAAACATTTATTCTGTCAAGGTAAAGAAATAAATAAATCATGTACATTTTCAACGTATAGTTTCTTCAAAAAAATACACGCAACTGTTATTTCACAAATTTTCTAAAATTGTTATCCAGGGCCTGCTTGAATATGTATATGAATGCCGCATATATACATAAAATTTTTAAATACCATCGGGAGTAATTAGTCAGGTGCTGTGAATACTTAAACAAAGATCGACTTAATTTTTAAATCAGCATGAAAATCCAACATAAACGGTATTTCAAAAAAAATCCAATTTGCGCAAATATTTGATTAAGGGAATGAATTGCTGAAACTATCTTTGTAAAATTCATAGAAAATAAATTGTAAATATTTTACATGAATCGTTTTTTACATGAGTTTTCAGAAATTATCCATAATTTTTGTAACACCAAATCAATACGAAAATATGTAATTACAATCTTGTTTCTAATTTTTCATACCACCCCTTTTGTTAATGCAGACTAATGAACACTAAAATCTCGAAATATCAAAAGTTTTGTCCACTTCTGGAGCTAGCTCTTTAGCTTAACTCAATATAACGACGCCCAAATTGAACCAAAGAATTTTTCCTGAACTGGTAATTATTATGATGGTTAATAAAAATAGTGCTTCATTTATTTTTACACATTTGAAAGTGGCACCTATCTGCACCAGACAGCAGTAACAAGATTCTACGATTGTTTACATAACACTTTGTACTATGACTGTATATAAAAAAGTAATCATGTCATCTTATCCATTTGCGATTGTCTTCTTGGGAAATTCATCATGTTGCGGCTACTCGTTCTCAGCTATGTACTACTCACCGTCAATATTTGTGAAGGGGGAATATGCAATCAGTGCATTAATTTGGGAAATAAGTTCCTAATAACAATCGATAAAAAAGCAATTTGTGGTTACACTAACTCCCAATTTTCCGGACTGACTCTATTTCAGGCAACAAATTTATCTGATTGTCAATTGTTGTTCCCTGTACTCAAAAAATTCAAATGTAAGTTGCTTCTACAAAAACATTTTCTCTTATATTAATTATTGCAGTAGAGTTAAATACATTGGGAATACGATTGTAAGCTTGCAAAACCTAATTTTGTTTAATTTTGTAGTGAAATCATTCCAACTGGGATTTCCAAAGAATTTTACGAAAATAGCTGCAACAATGCAAAATTCTCCTGTCCAATCAACCCTTGCGTATTATGATGTTAATTTGACAACGCCGTCCTATCAATCCTCTGATGACAAAATACAATCAACTGCTTATGAAGACGTGAACTCAGTTCCAACCTCAATACACCCTATACAAGATGACACATCAACTTCTGCTTCCGAGATCCCAACTTCCTTAGATGTATCAGATTTAGCTAATACAACATTGCAAACACCAATTCTGGATAACAAAACCCTGTCTAGTACTACGTATCTCTCATACTCCTTGACCGCCAGCAGTTTTACAGCCATTCCTGAGGCAAGGAGTGAGGCTTCGGGGAAACCTGATACTAAGGCAAATGTTTTGTCTAGGTTGAGCACTTCTCAAATAACAGGTACTTTTCTCGCAGTCTTATCTTTAGCATTACCATAAATATCATCACAAAGCTTGTGAAATCAAAAGTATAGTTCCATATACTACATTTACATTATAAATCCTGTAGAGAAGGAAAGAAAAATGTGGAGGTCCCTGTACCGTACATACATACTGATCAAATCTCTAGCTGCCGTTAATCAGACCACACAGTCCATGCTATCTTTCAACTCAATGAATCCCTACGCTTTTTTTGTCAAACCGAAAAAGGTTATGGAAATAATGACTCAATAAGGTTTTACAATTTTAACTAATTTCTACTTACCATATACTTGCACGGGACGTCTGTCCATTTGAATGAGCTTTATGTAGTTAGCCTTTTCGGGAATTTTGCCACTCATTTCAGTACTTTTTGAATTCGTATTTATTACTATGAAGCTAGTTGAAAATCAAACTTAATGAAACGTTAATAATAAACTCCAATGCGTTTACGTTAAACTTTATAAATGTAACGACTGATTTTTTACCTTGCCTTTAGATACTTGCTGAATACAATGCTCTCACCAAATAAACTATTTACTGGGATGATTCTCATTTTATACAAAACTCATAACAAAGAAACAGCATAATGTAACTACCTGTTTAACCAAAATAATTTCTGGGAGCAAGTTGTCTTACATTCAGTTTTTATTCATCATTCAAACCCAAATATATTCATTCTGCGTCTAGATGTAAAAAATAATTAAGTGTACTCTGTAAATCGAAAGAACATACTGCTACCGCTGATACGCTTTACCAACAATTTCATTTTTAGTTAATATTATCTTACAGTCACTCCACCCTTAAATTATAATCACTATTTTTAACATGTTCGTACACAAATTTAGGGTCACGGATTCTAGGTGATAGTCTAGTAAAATGAGTATACGAGAGTATAACTATGTATGCATATTTAATTTACCAACTCAGTCTCCTGCCCACGTTCACAAATAACGGGAGTTGCAGGTAATGATCTGTAATTGGGTTTCTTGTTTTTTACGCTGTATTCATACACCAGCCTTGCTTCTAGTTACTCCCGTGTATACTTATACTAATGAAGTAAAGTCGGGCTTAATTTCCATTCAACCTAATTTGGTTATCAATGGAACAACCCAGTTACCTCACCTCAACACTGCTCGAAATTCTCACCTCCAGTGCAAGACTGAATGATAGATTGTATTCTCCTGTCAACAGCTAAACTTAGCAACGCAATAACCGCTAAAGAATTACTTGAATAAAATGACTCATCCACAAGAAATATTTTGTTATAAAATTAAGAGCAAATCAACATTCAAATTCAGCGGAAACACAAATTGCATGTCAAAACTTACATCACTTGTATCTGTATTTGCAGCACTCAAAAATCTATATCACGTTCCCATTATATTGACAAAGTTTGTGCTAAAAATTTGACATAATATGAATTTACTTTTATATATGTTACATTTGTATATAAAAACTGAATATTCTCACTTCTATTTAATACGAGAAAAGTGTCGAGCTTAGTTCTTATGGATAAAGTTCCATACAAATTAAATTAAAAGGGAAAATAAAGTGCTGGCAATAAAAGGTATGACCATTACGCTCACTCCCAGAATTAACGCCTCTTAAACCAGCCCCCAAAATATAAGTTTGTTTTTAATAGCGACTCTCCATTTCCAGTTGAGTATTGTCAACCTCGGATTTGCTTCTCTATCTCGTAGAAGTGGCAACAATAACAAATATGTACATAGGTACTTCCTTAGTTTATTTTGGACGGCTGGGAATGTTTTGTCATTTTCCCTCAATTTCACAACCTCAGCAATATTGAAATCAGGACATCTGGGAGCTCCTTTCTGCACTCCAGTCATACCGTGTACAATACTGCTAACCAAAACCTGGTTTCTTACAAACCGTTTAAATCGAATGCAGCATACTCCGGACGTACGTACTTACAAGTCACCTCAACAGTTCTCTGCCGTTTCTCTCTATCCCTCACTTTAATTTTCACTGGACAAGAGTTCTCCATCGAAATTACTAGTAAGCCACTCTGGGTCATTTCTGATTTATCCTGTCAAATATATATATTAAGCTTCCAAATATTATGTTATATTGGTATTTTAGTGGCATGTTCAAGTCTTGGATGTTGCACAGACTGCATACAAAAATGCATTTGGGGCCAGGTGTACAACCAATTAGCCAGGTGTGTATTCAAGACCTCCGAACTGGGCCCATTTATTTTGCTGGAAGTGCACCCAGGTCAATCATGCTCCTTTCCTGGACTGGACCAAGGAACGTGCTTGTCGTCAACAACAGAACCCGTCCCAGAACCAATTCCTCGGCTCAACTCTTCTGGATATGTTTTACCCCTAATAATTATTACCGGTAAGTATTAATTAATAATTATATGATCTTGACATTTTATGCAGGCTTGTTGATTCCATGCTTCCATGTTATTAATATTGTGCTTATTCCAGCTATAGCAGCTTTGCTTGGTATTTTTGTGCTTCTTGCGTATAAGCTGTTCAGACGCTCAGGTAATATTTGTTTTTTATTTTCTCCGTGTCTGTAATATGTAATTACAATTATGAACTTAATTTTATAGCTCCAGCTGCTTTGCAACGTAGCGCCGATGATCCTAATGCTAGAGGAGAGAACATTTACGGTAAAACTATCCTTTCATCACTAATTTTGTTCGTTGTAATCAAACTGCACTGAGAAAATTAATTATTGCAGAGACCCTGAACAGGGCCGTGCTCGTTCCTGAGGATAATTTGGTTCATTTTCAGGGTAAGTTAAATTTGAGGAGCACTGCAGCACGTAACGTGATGCTTTATAAATGAAATAATACCAATACACCCTTTTGCATTTAAGTTCCAGATAGAAGTCAAGTTGTAGACGGCTACAGTCTGGTTGATCTTGGTAAGTATGTGCTTTTTTAATAACATAAATCAGCTCTAATGATTTCGTTATTTAGCCACTCCAACTGGCTCTCCACGTCGTCTACCAACGCCTCCAGTCGAGGATTCAATTATTGTATCTGAATTTAGTGAGTACAGCACCCTCGTATCTTTTTTGTTTCCAGCAATAATTACTTTCATAAATGTGTACAATATATGTTAATTATTGTAGACACGCCTAATGCTTCCGAAGACCAGGAAAGTGACTGAACGAAATGCAGCCACTTCAATCTTCATTTATTGTTTTTTTTTCTCTCCATACACATATACTGCTTTTATTAACATTTTTGTTTTTATCCAACAGTGAATGTATAAATGCATACGTTGTTCAATCTTAAAAAAGTCATGTTTTATACTAAGCACGGATATTGCAACGGTGGTAAGATAGGAAGAGCTTCGAAGTGCTCCTGATTATGGAAAGGGTTACACCGGAAGGTACTTCCGGCTGGGATCCTGAGTTGGGCTCCTGAACAGGGTCCTAATTAGCGAAGGGATCCTGATAGGATCCTAATTAGCGAAGGGGATTGCACTGGAAGGATTGTACTCAGGAAGGGATCCTGAGCAAGTACCTAATTAGCGAGGGGATCCTGATAGGGAAGGGATCCTGATAGGGCTGAGCAGGAAAGGGATCCTGATAGGGTCCTAATTAGCGAAGGGGATTGCACCGGAAGGCCTTGATTGCACTTCCGGTGCAAAGTAATGGAATATTGACTACTACTGTTCGCATTCAATATTTACAGATGTTTGATATTGAGTAACCTGGCCATACGTTATGGGGTAGCAGATATCATTTTCATTGGTGACTTCATTACATAAATATTTATTGTTAGGTGAAAAACGGTACGATGTCCCAGCATTTATAATTTAACGTGCTTAATTTTAAAATGCTTCCAGAGGAAATTATATTGGTGACTTGTGCTGACCTCTTCATTGCTGGGTCAGTGAACATCAGTTATGAATTGGAGTTTGCAATTTTGTTCATGGCCTTGTATCCCAGTGTGCAAGGAAAAGTCCAGGATGAGATTGATTCAATAATTGGCAGCAATAATAGTGTGCCGTTACTGAATTCAAAAAATCTGTACGTAAGACTTTATAGTATAGGGGGCGTAAAAACTTATAATTTTGATTTTTCATTCAATTCACTGTAGCTGAATGTACATTATTTTACGTGACCTCTTATTGTTTTTCAAGTTTTATCTCCATTTAATTAGCTTAAATTATTTGGAATCTTTTTCAGAATGGTCTACACAGAAGCAACCACTTTGGAAATCCTTCGTTATAGTAGTATCATAGGGATGCTAGCACGCTCCTCGGTCGAAGATGCAAGGATAAATGAAATTCCAGTCTCAAAAGACACTACAATAGCAATAAATATCTTCGGGATTCATTTCAGCTCTAGAATTTGGGAAGATCCTGCAGAATTTAAACCTGAAAGGTTTTTAAACGCAGGTGGGACGGCAATAGTAAATCAAGACAAAATTATTCCCTTTGGATATGGTAAGATGGAAGATTCTTATGAGCATGGTATTAATTATTACATATAAAATGTAGGTACGAAATCACATTTGGTAGATAATTTTCCCTATTAAAATAAAATACATTCTAATGGGGTACACGTTTCTTACAGGGAAACGTAGATGCTTTGGGGAAAGTGCAGCCCGAAGTACTTTCTTCCTCTTTTACACGTCCCTGCTGCAGAAATTCACTTTCAGCATCTCCCCCAATCATGGCCCTCCATCCTTGGAGAATCTTGTCGGCATTGCGAAATCTCCAAAACCATATTTTGTAACTGTCAAAGAGCGTCTGAATGGAATTTCTTAAGGTGTCACTTTTATCGCAATGACACTAAAGTTGTACTACATACTTGAAATTACGGGAGTTCACTCTAACATTCGAAGAGTACCATTTGGAGCAATTCGACACTTTGTAGTATTTCTGGAACTTCAAAAATATTATAGCAATTTAAACAAACAAATCCGATTAAAAATTAAACAATATAATTATTACCATTTAACAACCGTCATATTTTCCACGCTTATTGGTTATCCCTGCGCCCGACAGTGCTGCCAGATGTGCAGGATTGGTCCAAACAGTCCCGGAATCGATGCGGTTGTCCCGGAAGAAGGAAAAGAGCATTCCTCGACACAAACTGTTGGGAAACGCATACACAATTCCTGGACAGGATTTTAAATATATAGTTTAAGACAATTTTTGCCTTTATGTTTTATTCTTGTTTATAAATACCGGAGGGGATTCTGCCATTGTTATTTTCTGTTGAATGACTTTGGTAACTACTTCACCCTTGAATGAATTTAAACCAAAGATGCATTTCCTTCCTACAAGGATCCTACAAATAGGATAGGAACTGACTCTGCAAAAATTTATATGTAGGATAAGGACGTCATGAAAAATCTAATTAATAAAAGTAGGGATAGGATAGGAAGCCTCCTTCCGAGGAAAAGCACACATAGGAAGGGTAGGAGTAAGCTGGCAAAGTATAAAGTATGTATGTAGGAAATAGGAAAGGCCTCAGTCCTAAATAATTATGCCTGTATCCCTAAATGTGACCTATAAGCGACATTTACAGACTAATGAAAAAAGCAACTCCCCGACGTCCCCGACGATTCTAGATTCTATATGCAATTCCAACGTTACTTTTCTGATTTTAAGGGATATGTATAGGAAAAAGGAATGTGTTTTATGTCAAAGGAACCTATATAGGAATATAGGAAGGCAGAGTTATTGTCCACGATTTTAGAATATGTAGAATAGTAGAATGTATATATAGAATTTATGTAGGGCTCGAGGCTGTCATTTGGACTAGATATAGGATATATGTAGGATAATATTATGATATCATTTAAAGGAAGGATAATTATATGTACAGCGATTCAATTATTCATCTTTGATGTAAACGTTAAAGCAAGGAAGACAAACTTGAGCTACTCCTCGTCGCCACAGGCAAGAGCTATTGTTGCAGTTAAAATTCCATTGAAAAGGCTTCAAAGCTAGGGCTTGGGCATTGATGCTCATACTACTCTACTTTTCCATAGTGGTAATGGAATAAAGGTAAAGTGTAAAGTGTTTCTAAAAAGTACATATATTAAGTAGTTATTGGTAGAGTAGCACCGCAATGAGATATTTTCCGCTAGGAGTAGTGGTAGGTAGAGAAAGCGGATTGCTGTACTTATTAAAATAGCGCATTGTAGTTCCGTCGTTATTATTTCAGAGGTAATAGAGTAGGGGTAGATAGGTAAAGGCATCAGTATTTCATGCATAAGTAGTGCTAGCCTAGTAATAAACCATTACTTCCTCAAGTTTAAGTGAAAGAGTGAAACGCACCAGTTATGTAATGCTAAATTTTTATATGCCTAAGCGTGCGTAATATAATTTAAAAGTAATCCTACTGGCGCCCCCGGATTCTATTTGTTCTGACTCTGAGTCTACCAGCATCACCGGAATTTATGAGCATTTCATACATCGCAATGCGTTGAATGCATTCGTAAAAATAAACGTAGTAGCTTTGCTGTGGTCCTTGCATTAGGTTATTCGGTATCGCTTGGAATTACTTGAAGTATTTATTAAAAACTTCTTTCAAAATTCGAAAAAATGTGTGCATCTTGCGTTAGCGGAGTGTAGAGTAGTGGGTGGCGAATATAATATTTTAGAGTAGCTGTTTGGTAGTGGTTAGGTAGGCGCCAACAAAAGTACTGGTAGTGGGCAGTGTTTTGTGTAAATATAAATGTGTTGTAGTTAGAGGTAGTGATTTTCAATGTCACATCTGAATTTTGTAGCAGTAACGGCACGTGTAACTGGCGCATTTGTACTTAGCGTATTTTAGAGTAGTGGGAATTCGAATGAGCATCAATGGGCTTGGGTAACTCCCTGAAAGAGCGTAAGAGGATCGCTTTACCTCGTAAGCAGCAAAACACATTTTTAATTATCGATGCGGATAAGTTTCTGCAAAAATAAATTGAGGACCGAAAGACTCATTTTTAAATTTCGGACAGAAACATTTCCTCCTGTATGATCAGTAACCACGACTGAATTTGACACAAGTTTCTCGCATTTCACCAAATTGGGAAAAAATGGTGTTTCAATTGATCAACTCTATCAAGATTTTTGTAATCTACGAGCTACATAGCTACAGAGATAATACGGTTGAAGACAGAGTGGACAAATGTTGGGTATTTTGCTTCAAAATTGTTAAAGCGCCGTTACTTTCGTAGCTGGGTTCATTCGCCCCTTCCAATCCTGTTAGAACGAAGAGACAATTTTTATTCTTTTTTTTATGGATGAAAACTTTATTCTGCCAGTTAGTTTAATCAAAGCTGAATTGCTTGATAAACTCCATTTTCAAGTCACACGTGGAAATAGTTTCGTTTATGATGAGTTTTTCAATATTAAAGTCCGCCATTTAGAAACTTCGAAAAATCTCCCGGGATTATTGAATTTACAAATGGTAGCACTGCGCGCGGTTTCATTTACTATCACCTTTTCATGGCCCTTGAGGGTCCCACAATGAAGTAAGGGTTCAATTTTGTTCCTTATATGGGGATGCTCTAATGCGTATCAGCTCACTGTAGTGGTCCCAATCTTTCAATTCAATTCAAAAAAATCGTTTTGATTCAATTCAAATTATGAATTGAATGAAATTCAATGATTCGATTCAATTCACGGTTCACAGGATTCACTTTGATTCATTTCTGTGTGGGAGCGTTCATAAATTACGTCATATGCTTGCTACGGTGGGGGGCTGAAAATATTTGACGGAAAATGATGAGGGGGAATGGGGGGCTGATGAAAACATGATGTCAGTAATAATTGCTTGCTGGAAGTGTGATTAATGTGGTCAAAATTTTGGAAAATCGAGTAGTTGTCTTAAGCAGATATTAATAACAATGTCACCCTTCGATTGGCAGTAAAATCACGGTATAAGATGGGTATAAGATTATCTTATACCGTGGTAAAATTAAGACTATTCCTGTTCATGTAGAGGACCTCACCTATGTTACCACCATATATGTATACACACCTAATATGACTTCAGCAACAAATGACGTTATGATGAAGGGGGGCTATGCGCAATTTGATTTGTATGTGATTTAGAGGGAGGGGGGGTCAAAAATCTTCAAAATTTGAATGACGTAATTTATGAACGCTCCCTGTGCTGAATTGAATCGAATGATGATTCAAATCATTCAGACAGTAAAAGGTGGTAACATAAACATTTTATTTAAGTATTTTATAATGACTACATAAAACCGCGAAAGATTATAATTCAAAAAATTTCACTATCACTAAAATTGTCAATACAGTATACTCTCGCTATAAGGGATACCCTTATAAGGGATTATTTGATATAAGGGATTGGGATTTCCAGTCCCGATTCCCATTTACACAACGTATAACACTATGGAGACCGGGCCTGCGGTCTGGTGGTGTAGTGAATCTGTAAGGTTGCAGAAGAGTCGGCTTTCGACTCTAGCTCACCCCAAAATAATTTCAGGTCATTTCTATCTTTCTCTATACACTATCGATATGCAAATGAGGTCTGGAGGCATGTTGCGCATTCTTGGAAGAGTATCAGCAGGAGTAGTGTGTGCCGTACACTGATAATGATTCGTAAGATGAATTGGTGTATTTGTATATACTTCGACTGCTGATATCTCGGATAAGATTGTGTCCGTGGCATGTCCCGTGTCTGCATATCCTCTGTCTCTACCTGTAGCTTCACATTTCACTCTCTCTCTCTATAGCTAAGTCTGCGTATGTGTGTGGTGATATACATGCTTGCAAGACTGCGGGGATGCTGTGTGTGACACCGGGTATGTGCTTTGAAACTGTATGTGCTAATGTATAGCGGACTGCACACGTAGCGGGGGCCTAGACCTCTACCTTCGGTTATTAGTCATATGATGACGAGTTTACATGCAGGCCTGTGGTTGAGTAAGTGTGGAATGGGCGGCCGCCCCACTTCACAGTACGCAGCTAATGGGCCAGAATGGCTCCAATTTGTAAATAAATTAAAAAGAGAATAAAGGAGGTAAAGAAAACTCTGTAAGGCCTTAAGGGCAAGAAATCGGAGTATAAACCCCAAATAAAAAATAACACTATGGTCAGAAGGGACAAATTTTGCAAATTGAGCATCGATTATAGCGAGAGTTGACTGTAACTTTAGCAAATTCGAGTTGCATATCCTGCTAATTAATTGTCACATTATGATCTAAATTGGATGGTTAGTAAGTCGGTTTCCCAACAAAAATCAAAAATGTCTCTCAGAAACACGTACGAAATTTTTAATGTGATGCGTTACTAGCTGCATTTTTAGCGGGATATGCAAACAAATTCGTTGCAAGTGAATCATTTGAATCGTGATTCAAGGCATTTCGCGTGATTTCATTCATGAAGTGAATTGAATGAAATGATTCAATTCATACTTTGAATTGAATCGAAAAATGATGAATCAGAATTGAATTGAATCGAATCGAATCGAATTTTTTTGATTCAGAATTGAAAGATCGGGACCACTAGCTCACTGTATCTGAATGTGAACTACGTCCACTCTTGCTTTTTCTGGTTTATTCCATTTCATTAGCTTAAACAATTGGGAATCTTTTACCGAACGGTCTACGCAGAAGCAACCACTTTGGAAATTTTTCGTCACAGTAGGATCATTGATCATATCGATGTTATCTCGCTCCTCCGTCGAGGATGCAAAATTAAATGAAATTATTGCAGTTTCAAAAGATACTGCAATACTGTAATAAATACTATCGGGATTCACTTTAGGTCTAGAATCTGGGCTCATCCGCTAGATTTTAAACCTGAAAGGTTTTTAACCTCAGATGGGATAGACACAGTTAATCAAGACAGAATTATTCCCATTGGATATGGTAAGGGGGAAGATTCCTATGAGGATTGCATTAATTATTTGTGAAATTCCTCTACTCACATTCTGTAGAGCTTTCTTCCTTATAAAAATGTTGAGACTATGCAGTATATATGCCTTTCTTGAAATATGCACTAATAGCTTACCCGTTTCTTATAGGCAAACGTTAAGGATACTTAGGGGAAAGCGTAGCTCGAAGTACCTTATTCCTCTTTTATACGGCTCTGTTGTAAAAATTCACTTTCAGCATCTCCCCCAATCATGGCCCCCCATCCTTGAAGAATCTTGTCGAAATTATACGAAATCTCCAAAACCGTATTTTGTAAAACTGTCAAAGAGCGTCTGAATAGGTTTCCTTAAAGAGTTAAGCTTTAAATGCTTGGAAATTGCAGGAGTTTGAATATATCCTCAAATTTACAATAGTTGAAGTTTATCTTCAATTCTAAATATTTCAAGTTACACTTTCCCATTTGAAGACTTCGTCCTCATTCTGAACCAATATATGACACTTTGGAGTATTTATTACATACGCACTTAAAGTTCTTGCCAAAGTTATATGTATTATAGTAATAGCCAGAGTGTGGTCAACTTGAATATTCTAACTCTACAAATTTTTTTTATTTGATTTTGAACATGAATACTCTTTGATATGGTAAAATGTTTTATAATATGTATACATTGAAGTTAATCACATTAGACATTTAAGACAACAGTTACTAGTAACTATACAGACCCGACAACCGACAGTATATAGAAGATCAAGAATTGTTGCGAAACGTTTCACCATATATCCCACTCCTTGGGATTTTGTGTCCCTAAATATAGGTATAGAAACCCTCCCTCTATAGTAATTTTACATCAACATTAGAAATGGACTATGACTAGGAGAATCACAAAAATTGTCTGACTATAATACACAGATAACTGTATGGAAACTACCTACGATAAACATTTAGCAACCGCTATATACATAGTAACCTTTTATTTTTGGCATATAGAACTGGACCATGAGATTTTGTGTCCCCATAAACCTCCTCCCTCACTATATATACTGCCTATCAACAGTATACAATATAGATACATATATGAAGGATTCTTTATAAGTGCAATCACAAGAGACAAAAAATTGTCTAGACTAGATATACTAGAACCCATCCTACGTTAATGGTTCTAACAGGACCCCTCTCTACAACTCTACGTACCTATTAAAGAACATGGTAATGGACCATCAGATTTGTCTCTCTCTCTCTTCAGAAACGTTCTTCCCTAAGGACTATCAACAGTGAGATTTTTTATATAATAATTATGTATGTGTAAAGATATTTCAAAGTACAATCACACAGGACAAATACTTTGTCTGGACTAGAATGATGACCGTAATGTAATTACACATTTATAGATACTATATAAGAGCGGATATATAAAAGAACATTCATTTGGCATTTAGAACTGGTCCTTTGGATTTTCTTTTCCTGGGGACGGGATCCTCCTCCAAGACTGTGAGTACTTCCTCAATTTTCCTCTTTCGCCTGTAATTGACCCGGTTGTACTCATTATATTTTTGACGGCCCTCTTCGGAATGAACCCGACTCAAATGATTCGTAAGGCTATTTAACACTTTGAAACTGCTCCCACATCGGTCACAGACATGGGGCCTCTCATCATTGTGCACGGTCTTCCGGTGCTTCCAAAAGGACCGGGACTTAATGAAGCTCTTCCCACACTCCTCACACTGGAACCTCGCATCTGTGAGGGTATGCTCCTTCAGTCTGTGCTTCACCATCCGATGGACAGTCTGGAAATCAATGTTGCAGTCCGTGCAGAATGTGGTCAGATTTGCCTGTTTTTGCTCACTAATCCCTTTCCTTCGCTCCGCAACCCTCCGATGTTGCTCCTGATATTTCTCATTCCCATCCGGGGTGTGCATTCGCTTAATGTGGTAGTCCAAAGCCAGCTGGCTCTTTAGAATTTGATTACATTCCTCACATTTGACTTTGGCTGTGGGTGTGTGGACTTGCTTTTTATGGATGACGACGCAGGCTGCGGTCTTCCCTGTGAAACTGCACAGGTCACAGGAGTAGGGACGACTCGTGGCATGGACATGTTTCTCATGAATGATTTGGATCCGGTAAGTTTCAAATTCCCTCCCGCAAAATTGACAGATGAAAGGGGGGAGATGATATTTCTCTGGGACTTTCCCACATTTTGGGAGGTGCTTGGATTTGACGTTATTATTCGCAAATACTTTCCCACACTTGACACAAATGACGGATTTTTCCTTGCAGTGAGTTTCTTTTAAGTGATCCACTCGGTCGGATTCTGTGTCAAAGTCTGCGGGGCAGTAGACGCAGGGGTAGGGATGTTTCATTTTACGTCTGTGGAATGTTTCATGGAATCCGGGCTTTTTCTTTTTGCCCTCTGTCCCTACTTTGGGCCCACGTCGACCTTTTTTTCTAACTTGTTCCGGGCTGGGTTGTTCTTCTGGATCGAGGGATTTTACATTATTACTTTGATCGTTGACATCTGATTTGGGGTGGAGAGGCTCCCGTCCAAAATTCTCTTGCTCCAGTCGGAATATTATCTGCTTTACAGGCTCATCATCCGAGGTGAAGTTCCCAGGGGAGGAGGTGTCTGTAAGAGAGATTTTAATCATTGTAATCAAATTTTGGGACTTGAGTGGCAAGAGATGAGTATAGCGTGGAAAGGTTCTTAACCAAATTTGGAATTTATATAGGATTTACTCATATAGAGTGTCCTGTCCTTTTTTAACGTAATAATTGCTAGAAAGGACTTCAAATTGAAAGTGTGCATTATGGACTTTCACAATTTCTTACCAACATGGGGGTTACTTCTAAAGGCAGATGTTTCACTATGTAGAAACAAAATTGAATCCTTTTACCATCCTATTATCTTGGAGAGATTCCGTAAATTATTTAACTACTCGTTCTATGATGGTAGCATATAATAATAATTATCGGGCTTGAAGGGAAATTTCTATTCTTCATGAGGGGAGCTATCCTCAATGGAATTAGAGGGAGTTTTAAGAATTCCCAGTTTCTGACTTCCTGTAGGACCTGAGGATCCATCATTTAATATGCACTCTACACCATTATATTTTGCCCATACTCGCAGGAGAGTAGCACTTAATAGTCATGAATGGAATTGGCTTGAATTGCTATATAAATAATAGAAGGCTAAGTAAGACACAAAAGGGAATGTGGGAAGTCTGAAGGAGTAGTAGCAGCACATACTACGTACATATACATAGTGAACATCTTAAAAATTGAGTAGCGCAATTTGCATTAAAACTTCAACAGAGAACGTCCTTTTAAGAATCCCAAGAGAGCATCCGTAACCATTATTCGGAGCAGGGATGAGCATTTATCTGTATACAATAATCTTATCTTGTGACTACGTAAGCAAGCGAGAACGTCCCAGTTTTGTACGTACAAGATATTTTGAATGTTTACTGCGTATATCCTGTGTATATTTTCCGATAAGATTTCTCCTTTTGTTTGTGTCAACACTTGTAGCTACAGTGTACTCTCACTCTCATGGGCGACCTTAGACAAGTGCATGTTTGTGCAGGGGCCAAAAATATTTGAAGACATGCCTGGTGAAAGGAACGGGCTTTTCTCCCTGTATGAGAGCATGTCGTCACCGGAGCCAAATCTGGTTGATTTTATGGGCCTGTGTATAGACCCAGTGTCCTGTATATGTATGTATTTAGTGCTGTAATTTGTTCGTTTTGTTTTGTTTTGTTCTCTTCAAAAATGAACAAAAGCAGAACAATTTAAGTTTTGTTTTTTTTTGCATTGATTAATTTTACAGCCGGTTTTGTTTTTGGGATTGCCTATACAGAGCTTTTCTATCTGTTTCGACCCTGTAAACTCACGGTCAGGATAGCTTAAACATTTTATGATCAAAGTTTAGCCTGCGAATCATGCTTCCACATTTTATTAAAAATGACCATACAAATTGGAATTTCCACATAGGCTGTGTGATAGTTGTCAAAATTAGTACTAATAATTACCCACTAAGGTTAATCTGAGGTCAGGGGACTACTTATGTCCTAATGAGGTCAATGCTAGGTCATAGAAACGTTTATGATATCCTGTGGTCAAATTGAAATCATGAGACTATACTTATGACTCACTAAAGTCAAATCGAGGGCATGAGACTACTTGAGCGTAAAGGCCAATCTCAGGTCACGGAACTATACTTTTGGCCCACTAAGGTCAATCTCAGGTCACGGAACTATACTTGTGACTACAGCCTATAATGCACAATCTCAGTTCATGGGGTTATACTTATGGCCCGCTACGGTCAACCTGAGGTTATGACCCTACTTATGACCCACTGACAAATTGCGGTCATGGAAGTTCTGGTGACCCAATAAGGTCAAATTAAATTCAAGGGACTACTTAATTGTGACACACTGAAGTCAATTTTTGGTCACGGAACTTCTTATGACCTGCTATAAGGTCAACCTCAGATCATATGGAACTATTTACTTGTGACCCGCTAAGGTCAAATTGAGCTCATGCAATAACTGAACCAAAAAAAAACAAACTAAACACGAACAATATTCCAGCACTACATACACTCACACTTGACTCTTTGTGGCTGATACGGAAGTATTGATTTGTACTCACACTTATACACACACATGTATCTTATGGCTATGCTCTACTAAAAAAAAGAGAAAGACATTGAGATCAAGTACCTTCATCCTCACTAAGGTCTGGCATTGATACAACATCCACATGATCAAAGGCATCCTCATCTATCCCGGCACTTTTAAGTATATCATTATCCAAAATTGGAATTTTGTCTAGTTGATCGATTTTCGATAGAATTTCTTTCTCACTGAGTGGGGTGAGCACAACCCTGGGCTCATCATGACAAGGGGACTCTAGTCGCTCGAGCAGTCCCTCCAAATCAATCTGAATAGAGGAATATGGTCCCGTCCCCATACTCTCAAGATTATCATTAAAATCACACTCGAAATGTTCCTCATTGTCAGTCTCAGAAACAGTTTTAAAGCTCGCTCGGATTAGGAAATCGAGCTTCTCTATCTTCTCACTCAGGTAAGAGCCCAATCTTTGGACACGGAGGAACTCCCTCTGATAACTACAAACATGATTGAGGATATTGGCACAAGGAGGACACAAGGGGATATCATCCCATAGGACTTCCTCCGGGATCCTTGCATCCTTAAAATAATTTAATTTGAACACGGACTCCAACACCGTGCTCACTTTCACCATCTCCAAGCCCTGCATCAGGTCATACACGGCCGGATTTAGGACAGGATGTGATGGACCACTCACTGGGAAGAGTTGCTCCCGACAATTACTACACTCTATTGGGCAAAAGTTTTGTAGCTCCACTGGTTCGGATACTGTGACTAGTTGTTCCATTTTTTTTTGTCTCTGCCTGTAGTTTTAATTATTTATTTTCCCTACATAAAATATTTAATTACTCAAAACAATAAATATTTATATCCCTACGTCAGTCAGTCATTTTATATTACTGGGACGATCCTGGAGTAACAGTGATGATAAAAATAATTAAGGGGCCAATCATTGGCCCTGGTACGATTGTCACTATTGCCGTCGTTGATATCCATTTGAGATGCAAGATAATTGCAAGGGAGGTAATATATTAAATAGTTTCTTAAGGAAAAAAAATAAATTAAATTAAAAAAAAATAAAGCAGGCTGTACTTTCACAATGTCGTACTTTCTCTTGAGAGTAGAGAGGAGAAAGCAGAGGGAAAGTATAGGAAATGAGGAAACTGGGATAATAATAATAGCCGTAATAATTAGCAAGAAAGTAAAAGGAAGAGAGCTTCTACTGTCAGAGTGTGGGACTGGACTTTCACTATTTACTCTGTGGGAGCAGGAACTAGTATATGGTAAAAGCACGGACGACAAAAGCGAAACACTGACACTGACAGCTATTTGACGGCTACGGGGGGAAGGAACAGACGGATTTTTCCCTCTATGTAGGCATGAGCCAAGGATACATATAATAAACGAAGATGTAGATAGGCTTGTAGACCTTGTTAAAAGCTCCCCAAAAGTCACTTTTCCCTGTGACATCTGGCAACTCGGGAATTTCCAGGCTATACAGTACTTTCAAGCTCCTTGAACCAAAATGACTTTCTGCACACTATATACGGGATCGTATAGTTCACTTCTTTTTTTTCTCTCTCTCCCTTTTCACACGTGTTGGCCCTACTATGTACTACGTGCTGATTTGTTGAAGAGTGCATTGTATGCATCTGGGTTTGTATTACATAGGACAGTAATTTATTAACTGCTTTATTGCAGCACTCACCACTCTCAGTAGGAGTGGGAGACGTCCTCGGAGAGAGATCGTACGGAAGAGTGTTTACGTTTTCATTTATTTTACGGATGATCCGTTCCCATAAAGACATATGTCGACCTCAGGTCTGCCCATTAAAAGCCACAGGTTCGGAGGAAAAAATATCCTTGACTATATGGACTGGTAAAGGAATGATAGGATATGTAGATAGCTGATATATACAGATAGTCCAGAATTGATGGGGAATGGTTCATTCCTGAGAAGCAAATACCCCAGGGTGGATTCAACCACCGAGGGAAAATCGATGGATTTAGAGAGCCGGTCCAAAGGATAGAATGCATAATGTATGACTCTATTTCAAATTCAGGAAATGTTGAAGTCCGGAGTAGGAACACCTGGTTCCTGCTGCTGTCTCATCCTGAATGAGTCATTGAAGGAGGGGTTGTAAAATCCGTTTATGTCGGAATTG
Organism: Allacma fusca; assembly: GCA_947179485.1. NCBI lineage: Eukaryota > Metazoa > Arthropoda > Collembola > Symphypleona > Sminthuridae > Allacma > Allacma fusca. The sequence continues at coordinate 30,847,637 of OX359246.1, forward strand.
AATTGCATTATAAAATGCGAACAAGGGGTTGAGGAGGGAATGTGATGTGTTGTTGAGTATGAAGACTATTATTAATTTTTATGTTGAGGGAATGTTAGGGAGAGGCGACTATCAGATCTCACAATGGGAAGGGAATAGATCAAAATTTAACGGCACATATATCAAATAATTCCATCTGTTTTTATGCTGCGTGTAGGCTCTAACGGGATTACGAATATCGTGTACATATTTGGGATTTGACAGCTTAGAAATGCTTGTACAAGGTAATTTCAGTTTCGGAAATTCCTTTGAAAAAAATAGAGCTTTTTTGAGCCATGGTAAAAAAAATCTATGGGGCATTGTGAGTTTATAATTTATGGGATTATAGCTTTTTTAATATAAGTCAATGAAAAAAATAGTTTATTAAGAATCTTTTTCTCACTAAATAAGTAAATTAGAGTACTGGAAATAAACGAATGGTTTTGTCCAAAACTAGTGATCACTGTGTACATTTTCTTCAGAGACTTCTGACCAAATTAGGTTTACACAAGGAATAGTTGATTAATCCCACGTCTCATTCCTCCACTATAACAGATATTTCTTTTGCGTCAGAATAGCTGGGAAGTAACTGGAGCTCGACAGCCCTGACATGCTGGAAGTCCATGACTTTGTTGTATTGCCAAATCCCAATAAGCGTCATTCCCAGGATTGTAAAAATAATATTCCAAGCAAAGTACACCGGCACCATCATGATCTAGAGTGTTATACATAAAAAAAGGAAACATACAATACATAAATTACGCAAATCAAATAAATTAAGATAATAATAAAATTAAGCATAATATTTCAGTTGGTACTTTCGGAGTTTAGTTCTTGCATATTTATAGTTCTCATAAATATTTACACCCCATGCTTGTATTTTAATTCCTACTGTCTCTCTCATGTTGTCATTTACCTCTGTTGGGTTATCCCCGTCGAAAGGTTCTCCAGACAAGGGGTACAAGGTTAGTCCAAGTTGGAAATACCAAAGGCCGTTGACAATGATGAAAAGACATTTAGACAGAGCTGGCAGGATGCTCTGAGGTTGGGCCATTTCCAGTAAAGTACTTGCGACAATGAGGACATCCGAATAGCAAAGAAATAAATGCAACTATATAAAAAAAATACATAATAAATAGCATCATAAATTTCAAACTCATGTGGAAACTTCAATCCTCTGGAGGAAGTCAGTTCCATTATGCCAGTTAGAAAAAGACTTGCCGTCACGTCCAACTGTGAGCGTCCATGCGTGTGGCAATAAAACAGCATCCCTTGAATGCCAAAAGCAAGAGCGAACAATGCATATTCCAATTTTTTCGGTAGTTTCCACTTTCGAAGCTGTAGGATCCTTGCAATGGCAGAGAATTCGAAGAGGACGTACATAGTTATGTGGTATATATTTTGCATTTGTATATGAGGCATGTTGGCTAATAGATCCACTGAATAATTGAATATTAATTAGATCCAACTAGTATATACGTATAGCACGGTAGCCATACAGTAAGTACACTCTCGATGTCTCGATATTCTCTTATAAGAGAATTTTGTCTCTATAGAACCAAAATATTTGGAGGCATTCCCTGTAGTAGCATTAGTAGAATTTATCTCCTTAGGTGGATGCCAATTGAAGTGTAATTGCTACTTTTAGGGGTACTTTTATAGGATTAGAGAAGGTTTGGGAGAGCAGCCCTATAAATTCTACCACTTGACATTTTAACGAAATACTTGTTTATATCAAAGGCTGAGCCAAATATCCACATACGGACTGTCAATGTCAATGCGGAATGAAGGGAGTATTTACATACATATGTTGACAGCATAGTCTCACTATATAAGGCATCTCCTTATAGAACTTTCTCTGCAGTGTGAAAAATATGTAACACATTTCCATTTACCCCAATATTAGTTTCTCCCCTCTTATATACTTACGAGGATTCCTTTTTATAAAATTAAATTTTGATTATTTTGGGGGAATGCTCTTATAAAGGAGAGAGGAATGGTACAGTGAATACAATAAATTATAAAAACATGTCTCGTACAGCAACTCTACTGTTCACTATACGGTGCATAATCTTCTTGATTCTGCTTGTTGTAAGCATAGAAGGTGGTCTCACCTGTAATCCCAATAATTCCGGCGAAGCATATAAAATACATGTCGAAAGGAATCCACTTTTCCCCTACGAAACTAAATGTGTTTGTGTACGAGTCCGGACGGCGAAGTAGAGCTTTGTAATACCTGCAATAATTATTGAAGACATATTTCAGTTTGGAGTGACTCCTTGGAGGGTTTCCTGATAATTCTTCTTGACAAGAAAGGAAAGATTATACTAGGAAATAAAATGATTCTTTTATCATGCGGTTACCGTAAAAACACATGGCACGTCCACCAAATTCCAATAGTAACTATGAAAGCTCCCGGAATGGAATGACCAAGAAGGCTACCCATGTTTAATAAAATTTCAAGCTTCAGTACGCCTTCGTGCTGTCAATTTAGATGGATTATAGCTCAGTCGTAATAATTCCTGACAAGGTTAATGGAATTAACGTAAGAATTTATGTATGTGAGGTACTCTTCTGAACACGGTATGATTGATAAAGTTTGCTGTTAAGTCGGGCACCTACACTCATCCTGTATCTCATGGTTCATTACATGAGAAAAGTTTTATCATTTTCCCCACATATGAAAGTATTTATGTCCCCCGAATCAGACCAACGGAAAGTACCTCGTTGTCGTTTTTGGTATAATAAAAACAGCGTGTTCCTATGGCAGCTGTGCCGGTGGTAATATTTTATAAAGCCGGTGTGCGGCAAAAAGTCTACAGCATAAGTTATTGATTTCAGGAGAACTTTTCCATAATGAAATAATTGACATATTAATTATATATTAGCATAGTTGTTTTTCGTGATGACAATTACTACAGCTTGTAATGGGGTCTTAAATACTTAATGTGATAAATGGTGTTCTTTACCATTAGGAAATTCTGTCTATTTCCAAACTTTGTTTTGATCATAGCCTATCATTTATTTGGATAGGCCAAATTTCAGACAAAATAATGTTAAATATGGTTACAACGTTACAAGGACAATTTCAACAAAGTTTCATTGCTAACATACTTACAAGATCATTGATATGGCCATGCATTAAAGAACAAGCGATGAATAACTAAACGGTATAAGCAAGTTGCAGAGTACATATGGGAATTCGTACTGTAGGTAAAAACAATAGAGAGGCATATACAAATATTATTTGCTCTTTATTTGCAAATATAAATGTGTACACGTAAAAGATCAATTACGAAAGGCTTGTCGGTTGACCATCAAAATAAAACTACTAATATGAACAATCAGATAAATAATAATTAATGTGTGAAAGTCAGAAAAACCGTAAAAATTACATCGTTTTATATCATCTTTTATATTGTGAATGATTTCATTTCAAAAATGAGCTGAACATAATCAATGCCACTGCAGTAGTATGAAACTATTTAACATGGATAGACATACGTAGGTACTGAGCAAGTGGTTCCGCAGGTTTACAATGTTAAAAAACTCTTGGATAATCTTACTTCCCCCATAGAAAGGTAGATACTACATGGGTACAAAAGCGCCAGAAAGTAATAAATATGAGCTCTCCTGCCGTCACACTAACTCTCCACAAGCCGTGATAGATATCTTCTCCGTTGTCTTGCCAGACTTGCTACCGAATTTCTACAAACATTATGTAATAAATCATTGGTTATGTCAACACGAAAGTTTGTTCACATGACATAAACACATAAAAGCTAAAATGAGAAGCCGAGAAACGAAAGTAGCGTTACGGATTTTACGGGCTCACCTCAATCTTTTTTAAGATATCCAGTCCGGATGTTATGAGTCCAAACACTACATGTTTTCCATCCAACCTAAAATCATAAAAAATAAGTAGCTAATGACGGCCCTGTTACTATAGTTACATGATTATTATTTCTTGTGTAAACACTGTCTTAACGATGTTTCAGCTTAAAATACAAATACATACCAATTAGTAGGGAGAAAGGTGATATAGAACTGGGACCCGTTGGTATTTGGCCCTGAGTTTGCCATAGACAAAATTCCAGGAGCAGAGTGCCGCAGTTGAAAATTTTCATCATTGAATTTACCTCCATAAATTGATTTCCCCCCTGTGCCGTCATTTCTTGTAAAATCTCCTCCTTGAGCCATCTGAAATTCGTTTGTAATTTGCATTGGAGCGGTTCCCATGACTACAGTTTAACATTAGTAAAGTGATAAACGAAATCCTAAATTATTCACAACACAAAAACAAACTTACAAAGCCAGGTATCACTCGATGGAACATTGAACCTTGATACCCAAAACCTTTCTCATGAGTACAAAGGCAACGGAAATTTTCAGCGGTGAGTGGCACAACATCCGCTCTTAATACAAATGCCATTCGTCCAACAGTAGTCTTGCCAATCTTGATATCCAAGTAAACCTGAGGATTTTTAGGTCTTCTACTGTCAGGTCCAGGGGTCACCACCTGATAGCACAATGATAAGAAAATAATAAATACATTATTTCAATCCCACAGCCCAACCCCAACACAGCTCTCTTCCAAACATTCTCTTTAAACAATTTACAACAACCCAAATTACCACTACAAAAATCTGTACACTTTTTAAAAAAAATTACATTTCCTGCCGCTGGCATCACAGTCCCGGCACTACCATTTTCCCCCGATTCCTCTGCTTCATTCGAATCTTTATCAACTCGTAAAGTCTCTCCGGCATGCTTAGCCAGCCAACTATCCTCAGCCCAAATCGGTCTGGTAGTAAAGTCCCTCACTTTCATAGGACGTGCTAAATTTACCCTTATAGTCCGGCCAAATAATTCTGAGTCATTCTGAAAAAATGAATCACAAAATAAAAATAAATTACAAGATCACACAAACAATGACCCCCCACAATGGACAACGTGTACATACATAATACAGTCAACAATAATTCCGAAACAGGACACAGGACTACTTTACTCCTCTTATTAATTCTTACCATATTATCAATAGCAGCCGCTGCATCTTCATTACTCTCAAACTCAACGAAAGCAAAGCCCCTATGCCTTTGACTTTCATAATCTAAAGGGATCTGAACATCATTAATATCTCCGAAAGGAATGAAGGCAGCTTTGATTACATCCACATCCACTTCATCCGCTAGCCCACCTGTCCAAAATTAATTACATTTCAGAAACCATCGTTTTACTTATTTTTAATTTTTGAATATAAAGCTACAATTCCTTGAATAATTATTACATTATTTTAATTTCACAATTAAAATTTTAAAAATTAACAGCTAAAAACAACAACTTACCGACATATACAGTCCTTTTCAGAGCTTGAGAGGTCATAGCCTCGCTGTAGTGCTGTCAAGCAGAATCTCAACAACAAAAACAACCTATTCTGGATTTTATACAAATTTATTATACTTTTTGTAAAATAAAATAAGTCAAGATACTTTCAAAGATGTGTCTTCACTCAGTACTTACTTACTTAAGTAATTAACAAACACGACGTACCGACGTATGTACGTACACTACACACTTTGGCATTGGCGGCGATTTACCACCGTGAATTCAAATTTGCCGGTGTGTCACGGGCAGTGCATCCTGTCACTAGCGGCTCACTGGTCATTCTATTTTATTGCTGCTTCTGCTCAACGAATTAATTCAAAAGGTCTCTCTCTACCCTAGCACTGCTACCTCTTCTAAGAAAGAACCCCCAGTTTAGTCTCACTTAAATGCTCGAATAGATCAAAGTTAAAGGTTTCTAAGAAACGTAACATGTCCCCTGGGATGGCTAAAAATTATTGCTACGGGATAATTTGAGGCTTCGCGTAGAGTCGGGTCAGCCACCGCCGGTAAAGTAGGATGAATTTTGAGCTTTTTTCAAAATTTCAAATTTTTTCCCAATAACCTATTGGGCCGATTTCAGCCACATAAGCAATAATCATTCCGATTTACATAAGCAATGTTCACAAAAACTTTCGTTGAAATCGATCAGTAGTTTTAGAGATAGTTGTCATGTGACGATTTGACTTGAAGCTCAAAATTTCAATAATTTTTTTCGAAAAAACTATAAGGCCGATTCCAACAACATAACCAACAACTATTACTATTTACATCAGCAATATTCCCAAAAAGTTCATTGAAATACATTCAGTAGTTTTGGAGATACATAACTGTCATTTGACTTGAACTCCAAAATTTCAATAATTTTTTTCTCAAAAACTATCCGGCCGATTTCAACCAACTACGAACTTAGCCTTACTTTTGACACAATTAATGTGAAATGGTAAGAAAATAGTCGAAGAAGAACGACATTGATCCCATTCGTTTAAGTTAGAATACTGCAGATGAAAAATCATACAATTTTGGTTTGATATAAAAAGTTGGGATGCGGATCGTGCTAAAAATTCTTGAGGGGAAGCCCATTAAATTTTTTGTTTTACTCGAGTATAAATTTTGCATTCCAGAATTTTGAAAGAAAGAAATTTAAACTATCTGAATATCAGTTTTTACAAATAAATCTTGACTTTGCATGACTTCCTTGACCCCTATATTCAGAGTTTTGGACTAGTGGGACAGGGATAGATCAATTTTTTAAAAATATATCGTGACGCAATCATTTTTGAAAATCCAAACTTTGGGGAAATCACTATGGTTCATGCTTTGTCCGCAAAAAAACCAGTGGAAAGTTAAAGTCCCTGGATTCAATTATCATGTTTAGTTAATTTAAATATCAAGTTATGCATGATACACGAAGGTATTTATGTTCTATTAATAATTACTTACCGACCATTCTCGTTCTTCTCATATTATAATTTCATGTTTGGTCATCTCCATCGTTAGACACTCCGGACCGAGGGGTATAAGGTTGCTCCAAGTTGGAAATATCAAATATGCCATATGCAGTTGGCAATGATGAAAAGACATTTAGATAGAGCTGGCAGGACACTTTGAGGTTGGGCCATTTCCAGTAAAGTGCTTGCGGCAATGATGACGTCCGAATAGCAAAGAAGTAAATGCAACTGTACAAAAATACATAATAGCATCTTTCAAACTCATGTGGAAACTTCAATCCTCTAGGGGAAGCCAGTAACATTATGCAAGTTAGAAAAGACTTGCCGTCACGTCCAACTGTGAGCGTCCATGCGTGTGGCAATAAAACAGCATCCCTTGAGTGCCAAATCAAGAGCAAACATTGCATATAAGCAATGTTCCATATATTCCAATTTTTCCGGTAGTTTCCACTCTTGAAGTTTTAGGACCCTTACAATGGTAGCAAATTCGACGAGGACGTACATGGTTACGTCGTTGGGGGTGGATTATTTTTGCATTTCCATATGAGGCATTTTGACTAATATTTCCGCTGAATAATAATTGAATAAATATTTAGAAAGCTAGCATAACAGCACTTACAAATGTATAGTTACTCTCATCATACTCACACTCACTCAGCCTTTTATTGCATAGAACTCTTTTTTGTATAAACACCAAAATATTCTGAAGAATACCTTCTTTAACATAATTACAATTTATCTCATGCGAGATAGCCATTAGGCCTCCGCTCATGTACAACTCAGACATGAATGTTTCATGTTTGACTCATGTCTCAACTCATGTTCATATATCTGATTATCGAGTCACAAACCATTCATGTGCATTTAAAACATACTTGTCAACAGACATGATTTTTCAAGTCATGTCTTATGTCATGTGCAGGTTACCTTGAAAACATGACAATATTTTCATGTACACTTTCATGTTCACAAAGGCGGAAGACATGAACTCAAGCTTAAAAACCGAATATTTTCATGTCTCCACAAAGTATGCTAGTAATAGCCAAACGTTTCCATGTCGTTCAATTCCTTTCGCGCATTATGCGGGACATACAGTTGAATAAAGTGACCATAGATTATACCCACGAGGCAGAAGACTACATGTTATTCCATTTGAATCGTATCAGTCATTTTGACTTGTGCACTTATGTATACTATTATGGAAAAGAAGGTTCAAACATGACCGAAAAAGCACCTGGAAGTAGCAGTATTCAGGAAATTGACATTTCGGGAGAACATCAAGAATTGCCATTAAAAAACGTTAAGAAACAACGATCAAGTGTACATAATCATTTCACACTCGAGGAAGGAAATATCTGGAGATATTGTTGTGTACATACAATTTAGTTAGCGGCAAGGACAATGAATACTTTGATTTTAGATACTCCCTTAAAGTTGAAGCAAATTCGGGAACCGGAAATTGAAGAAGAAATTTAGTGAAGCATCACAAATTAATTTAGTTAAAGAAAGAACCTGTCGCATACCACAAGGGTTCAATTGTAGAAGCATCTGCTAAACAAGCTAGTGTTATTCCCTTATTGCGGGAATCCGAATCTCTTGTTGTGTACGTTCTTAAATATAAGCTTAATAACTCTTCTGAAATTTAATTCATGTCATCATGTTCATATACATGTTCATGTCCAGTTCATGTACTTAAAATTGCCACTTTTCATGTTCATGTAAATTTCATGTTCATGTGTGCTTTATTCACATGAAATAAAAATCAAGTATTCGTTTTGAATCACATGATTTAATTCGTGTAATTTTGAAAACTACTCATGTAAAACATGAAAATTCATGTTCATGTTCAAGTTCATGTTCATGTTTAAGGAAATTGTACATGTGCGGAGGCCTAATAGCCATTACCCCAATTTGAGTTTCTCATCTCCTCTTATACAAGAGAATTCTTTTTATCAAATCAAATTTTGCTTATTTTTGGTCTGCTCATTCTGCTCTTTTAAAGGAGAAAGGAATGGTACAGCAAATGCAATCACAGAGGCATATTTCATACAGCAATTCTGCTCCTCACTATACGTACTGTGCATAATATTCTTGAGTCTGCTTGTTGTAAACACATAATAAGGTAGTTTCACCTTTAATGCTGTAATCCCAACAATTCCGACGAAGCGTATAAAACATATGTACAATGTCGAAAGGAATCCACTTTTCCCCTACGAAACTAAATGTGTTTGTTTGTACTCCGGACGGCGAAGAAGTGCTTTTTAATACCTGTAACAATTATTAAAGACATTTCAGCTTGAAGTGACTCCTTGGAGGGTTTCGTGATAATTCTTCACGACAAGAATGAAAAGATTATTAGGAAATAAAATGATTCTTTTATCATGCGGTTACCGTAAAAGCACATGGCACGTCCACCAAATTCCAATAGTAACTATGAAAGCTCCCAGAATGGAATGACCAAGAAGGCTACCCATGTTTAATAAAATTTCAAGTGTCAGTGCGTGTTCGTGCTGTCAGTTCAGACGGATTTTTAGTTCAGTCGTAATAATTCCTGTCACGGTTAATGGAGTTGCCTCAAGAGGTTATCTGTTTATGGTACCCTGAAAACGATATGATTTGTCAAAATGACAAAGTTTGTTTCCAAGTCGACAAGGACGTAATCAGACCTGCGTTCGGGTCAAATATTTTGAGGATCCGAACTTGAACTTGACCTGCACTTGAACTTCCAAGTAGATATTCGTCAGTACCCGAACTTGGCGTTTCGGTTCACAGGAATTACTTGCCATACCAAGTCATATCTTGCAAGTAATTTTTCCTAAACCCGAACTTGATCTGATACTTGAATGTCGGGTCCATAAATCTTGAGAACCGAACTTGGAATTGACTTGAACCCGAACTTGGATTTCAAGTAATTACTTGAATCTTGCAACTTTGTAGTATGAAGTCGCAAAACCATTCCAACGGGTGGAGCTAAGATTTTCAATTTCCATCGTCTCTATTAAATTCAGATTCGGGTTCACTCATGGTTTTTTCCTAGTGTTACAGTCTCACCTGACAATTTACTTCAACAGTTTTTCAAAAAAGACGAAAAATTAGAAGAATAGTTTTAAGCACGACGATTTACAGAATACACAAAAGTCACTGCAAATGAAAGTGAGCTCCAGCTTCTGTGCATATCTCTGCAGGCATGGTTTCTAGTAGGGATGCCAATGGTCTGGTCCGGACCATTTACAATGGTGCATTATTGGTCTGGTCCGGTCTGATACAACACTTGGACCACACCAGATACAATTGGTCCAGCTTCAGGACCAGACCAGACCTGATCACAGGATCATGGTCTCAAACGTACGCAAAATAAAAATCTATGAGTTAACGAAATCCCATTGAACAAGTTAAAACTGACATTTCTGGAGATAAAAGAAGAATTTGACGGGATAAAATTAATAATGATAATCACTAGTTTCTAGAATGCGTGTTACAGAAGTGCGAACAACCAATGGCGAAGGACGCACAAAGGAATCAAACGTTGGAACTAAGATACTTGAATCGGTACTTGAAAGTTCAAGTTCGGGTTCAAGTAAAATCCATGCCTAGATCCGAACTTGAACTTGATCCTTAGTGCAAGTCAATTCTGTGGGCTTGCACTTGGACCAGAACCGACTTGAAGTTCCAAGTTCGGATCCAGCAAATACTTGAACTTGACCCGATTCAACCAAGTAGAAACGCTCATGATCCCGAACTTGCCCCGAACTTGACCTGACTTGATACTTGTCAAGTACTACTTGAACTTGAGCGCAGCTCTGGACGTAATCCTGACATAGCTAGTTGAAAACTATTGCTAACTTGTTATTAGCTGATTTTTCATCGGGTCCATCATCCTATGTTGGATAATGCAATGCAAGAGCTCACTGACAATTAGAACAAACTCAAAACTCCAATTTCAACATGAATTTCAGTGTTACTCATTTGCTGTGCAATTAATAATTTGAGAAGTTTGCCATGATTAACAATATGTTATGCTTTTCTAAAACCTTCTGGCTCCCTATTTTGGTTCGTCCTGTGGTCTAAATGTCGGAGCTGATGATATAAGATTCGCATGCAACCCACTAAAATTTGCCAAAACTTTTAACTTATTGCTTCACAACGAGACCCCCCAATTTTATTTTAAAACATCTAAAACCAAATTTCCTTCAAACAGGAGCATGTAATATTTTATGAATTACTCCCGTATTCGAGGATTTAATTTATTGAAATCCTGATCCTGGACATGTCATCAAGAGGCAAAACGATCTACATGCGATTGTTTTGTACATCATGTAGATCATTTTCCAACCTCAACGACGATAGTAAACAATGTTTTAACATTTAGAAACCCTTAGCTTCACCCCCTTTGCGGTTAGCCCTCGTTGCTCTTGTAACAATTGAATTTAATTGTAATCATATGCCACACTCACAAAATTATGGCACAAAGGGTTCCAGTTTGAAGCTTTATATATGTTCTATAGAAGGATTACCTCCATATTCGGTGGTTTGCTAATTTATATCCCAATATCATAATATCACGATATCACAGCCCCAGGATAGATAGGTATTCACAGGTGGGAGAGGGATAAGAACCCCCAATATCCCAAATGCTATGAATTAATAAATAATTATTCAGTATGGACAAGTGTTAGCAACATCATGAGGAAGCATAAAACACTCATTTGTACGCCCTTTTGAGATCCTTGTTGCTAGTGGTTGGAATAGTTCAGTTTGGTTCGCAAAATTCAGTTTAGTTTGGTTCACAAAGTGAACTGAATCGAAAATCAAAATTTCAGTTCAGTTAGCTATTCTTCGGTTCAGTTCAGTCCAGTTTCCTCTATGAACTGAACTGAACTGATTACAAAACAGTTTAACGCGTCAGGTTAAAACTATAACGCAAATAGTTTCCGTTTTGGTAAGTACAATATATACATATAATAAATGTTTGTACATACGCACATACCTACATATAAGATATATTCTTACATTTGTATAATTATGTAGCACGGCACATGCAACCGTCAGAAATGAGAAGTGCGTCATGACAGAAACATACTTTATTGTGCATTCATAAAAATCAGTTCAAATGATTCAGTTGGGTTCAGTTTTCACTGAAACCGAAACATTCAGTTTGGTTTGTGTATCGAACTGAACCAAAATTTGTATGAACCAAACTGAACTGAACTGGTCCGATCACTACTTCTTGCTGACACGCATGATTTCTTTTGACAACCTAAAAACCATTCAAGATGCTCAGACCCGTTTTGCTCCACACGGTCCATGCTGACTTACGAAGTGCGGCTAACAGGGCTGTAATAATTTCTATTGTGGATGAGAATGTTTATAATTTTTTTCTGACTTATAAATTGTAGCCTGATCGGCAATAATGCTAACTTGTTTTAATAAGAGATTTACAGAGATTCAGACATTATTGAAGACCAGGACCGGATAGAAAAGGCTCTCGGAGCTATCAAGGAAACCACTCTCCTTAAGCAAGTTTTGGAGTTGGAAGTCAATATATAATATTTGTAATTACTTGTGTTGTCATCATCTCCAAAGTATGCATGCACTATCAACTCCTGCGTGCATGTGCTAGGATGAGTAAGATGGTTTGCAACACTAGAGAAGTGTATGGTAAAATTATGTAAATGTAAATAGTGCATTGCTTATTTGTATGAAAGGATTTGATAATTTTAAAAGCGTTTCTCTAAACTCACTAAAAATCTAAGCAGTGAACGCGGCGATGCATCCTTCTTGCATTCTCCGAGCGTGCCCATCTATGTCGCCCTGTTGACGTTAGAGCCCGCGTGATTCGAGCAAGCATGTGTTGTGTACTGACTATATAGCAGTAAAGCCATCCGCAAATGCGGATGGTAACACGATTGATGAAGTTATTCATGGTGTTAGTAACTTTTAACAAATTACAAATTTTTTTGGGGCAGATATTGAGTTACGTAAGTTAGTGTCATTTCCTTCACCTAGCAATTTCCCTTGGTTGTCTTCGGTGTTAATAACAACTTTAATATTTCCCTTCGAAGTTGTTCGGGAAAAAAGTGCTGAAGAAAAGAGTGCCGAGAAAAATTGGCTTCGGCAATGGTACATACCGCAAATAAGCCCGTTAGTTAACTCTTGTGGTACTTGGTATTCCAAATGGTAAACCAGCAATAGTGCATTTAGGAGGAAGACCAAAAATTAAATAAATAATTCGACAAAATTGGAATTACCTTCTTTTGTCTTGGACATTGGACAGAATTAAGTTGTAGCAATGCTTGGTTACCATATCGTTAGCGTGACTATAACTTAAGCCTGTCCAAGTAAACAAAAGAAATGTAATAGCCATCCGCAAAGGCGAATGGTAACAGAATGTGTGCTCTTTTCGCTCTTCTGCACAGCACAATTAAATCACAAAACATAGGCACTTTTGAAATTTTTACGGTGCCCTCTGCGACTGTGACTTATTCCAGTGACTCTGATAATGACTGTGACTGACTGGGACTCATGGGAAACGGCAAACAGACTTATGTGCTGACTGATTGATAAGAAATTTAAGACTGATTTTGACTTGGACTGAAAAAAGTAGGAACTGGTGGATCCTGCATTACACAGCATGCTATATATGCAACGTGTGAATATGGGAGAGCGCGCTACAGCTAATGAGCTGTGACGAAGTGACAGTGTGACGGCTGACGCTGACGCTCCGCGTCCTCTCCCATACACACGTTGCATATATAAAGCATGCTGTAGAATGGAATGGGAGAGCGTGAGATCATGAGATGAGGCGATGAGAGCACACGGAACTGTGTGCAGCTTTTCTCTCTCTCCCATTGCATTACATATAGGTTGCTCTATGGCTGAACTGACTGCACTGCATATAAGGAAAAGCGTAAATGCGGATGGTAATGGAATGTGTACTACTGTCGCTCTTCAGCACAGCTCATTGGCGCCCGAGTGTCTCATGTAATGGGACGGCGCGAATTTCAATTTTGACGACAACCAAGTACGCTATTTCAAACACTAGCAGTAAAGCCATCCGCAAATGCGGATGGTAACACGATTGATGAAGTTATTCATGGTGTTAGTAACTTTTAACAAATTACACATTTTTTGGGGTAGATATTTAGTTACGTAAGCTGGTGTCATTTCCTTCACCTAGCAATTTCTCTTGGTTGTCTTCGGTATTAATAACAACTTTAATATTTCCCTTCGAAGTTGTTCGGGAAAAAAGTGCTGAAGAAAAGAGTGCCGAGAAAAATTGGCTTCGGCAATGGTACATACATACATACCGCGAATAAGCCCGTTAGTTAACTCTTGTGGTACTTGGTATTCCAAACGGCAAACCAGCAATAGTGCATTTAGTAGGAAGACCAAAAATTAAATAAATAATTCGACAAAATTGGAATTACCTTCTTTTGTCTTGGACATTGGACAGAATTAAGTTGTAGCAATGCTTGGTTACCATATCGTTAGCGTGACTATAACTTAAGCCTGTCCAAGTAAACAAAAGAAATGTAATAGCCATCCGCAAAGGCGAATGGTAACAGAATGTGTGCTCTTGTCGCTCTTCTGCACAGCACAATTAAATCACAAAACATAGGCACTTTTGAAATTTTTACGATGCCCTCTGCGACTGTGACTTATTCCAGTAACTCTGATAATGACTGTGACTAACTGGGACTCATGGGAAACGGCAAACAGACTTATGTGCTGACTGACTGATAAGAAATTTAAGACTGATTTTGACTTGGACTGAAAAAAGTAGGAACTGGTGGATCCTGCATTGCACAGCATGCTATATATGCAACGTGTGAATATGGGAGAGCGCGCTACAGCTAATGAGCTGTGACAGTGTGACGACTGACGCTCCGCGTCCTCTCCCATACACACGTTGCATATATAAAACATGCTTTAGAGTGGAATGGGAGAGCGTGAGATCATTAGATGAGGCGATGAGAGCACGCGGAACTGTGTGTAGCTGAAGCGTTTTCTCTCTCTCCCATTGCATTACATATTATGTTGCTCTATGGCTGAACTGACTTCACTGCATATAAGCAAAAGCGTAAATGCGGATGGTAATGGAATGTGTACTACTGTCGCTCTTCAGCACAGCTCATTGGCGCCCGAGTGTCTCATGTAATGGGACGGCGCGAATTTCAATTTTGACGACAGCCTTCTTTGAATTAGTAGTTTAGATTTTTGGAACAGAAAAATTTGTCAAGTACTACAGACGTATTACATGAAATCAAAATTGGACATACACATTTTTAACCCAATCATGATACCAGCCTTTGAGTGACTGCTCATTGCTGAGAGAATTTATGGAAATTATGGTTGGATTACCGGCAATTGGCTTATTTCCGTTTTACTTTTATTTTGGGTTGGGGTAATGATTACATCTATAGTTGTTTTTTGCGAATCTGTCAGGGGTCTGCGAGGGATCCCTGCCAATTTTGCTCTCATGGAAGGGCTAGTTTATCTCCAAGGGTTGCCATTTCGACCTATCAAGACCATGATCCGATCCTACTACTAAGCTGACCGCGAGTCTGTCCTAACTATTTTTAAAATAATTTCTGAGAACACAATTACTTTACTAATGTCTGCTTAGTAGTATAACCAGACAGTTTTAATTTTGCAGTCCACAAATGCGGATGATAACATAATGTATACTACTGTCGCCCTTCTGCACAGCTCAATGGCGCCCGAGTGCCTCATGTAATGGGACGGCGCGAAGTTTCAATTTTGACGACAACCTTCTTTGTAGTGCTGTCCATGGGAACGGAAATTTGGTACCCATACCTGTTCCTGTACCTATTTTTTCAGGAACTAAAGCAATGGTCCTGTTCCTGTTCCCATAAAAATGGGTACCAATTCAAAATTCCTGGACCTGTTCCTGCAGGAACAGGAATGTTCCTGTTCCCAAAAGTACTTAAAGACTAACAGAAAAGTACAACCTACACATTTATACACCAGGTAACTATATTTATGCATCCATTTAAAAAACCAAATATCAAATCGACTTTATTCAAAATAAATAACAGCACACCATCTCCAATACCTTTAGCTACTCGAATTTAAATGATAATTCAAAAACAATCATTAAATTAATTATCGCAGCGCAAAATACAGTAGTACCTGAAATACTGAAAGTTACTGAAGACCAACAGCACTTTCAATATACTTTTGCTGAAATAATAAGGAAAAGAGCACGCCGGAGTTTTCTGAGCTACAATTTTGGGTTTAAGTTCCTGAGAATTCTATTTTTGCCTCATGTTGAATAATAATAATTATTTATTATTTTGTTAAAGAATGACGTGCGAAAGAGTGACTTATTTGATATGTTGCGGCGTACTTTAAAATAATATTTTGTTTGTGAGGTATTTTTATATTATAAACTTCATTTGAATAGCAGGTAGGTACACGTTTTGTTCCTGTTCCCAAACCCGCTTTTGTTCCCATATTTTGGGAACAATTTCTATGTTCCCAAACGTTCCCAAAGTGTTTTGGGAACAAAATTTGTGTTCCCGTACGCACCCATTCCTGTGCCTGTTCCCAAAAACCTGGGTGTCTCCTGTTCCCATGGATAGCACTACTTCTTTGAATTAGTAGTATTCATGTAAAGACCAGGTAAGGGATCATGTATTTATTACGTCATACAGCTCTGGGGAGGAGGGCTAACTAAATTATGATGAAACATTACCAAGGAGGGGGTGGGGATATTTACCAAACTGACGTCATGAGATTTTCAACCATATTCCCTCAAACATCTTACCACCACAGAAATATAATGCACGCTATCAATGGTTACAATCACAAAAGAAAGGGGGGTTGAATTTTGGTTCTGAAGCAAAGTTGCTTTAAGTTTGTTAGCCTTGTTTACAATTCCAATTTAGACAGTTCTCTGATAAGCCCAACCAAGTCGCTACAGGTGATTACAAAATATTGTTCTAAGTGGCGAGTGAGCAAATAATTATTAATTTAGAAACGGTAGAAAATTTTGGTTTTTATCTATTTCTGACCCCAGCAACATTGGATCAAATTAAACTTTAAGTACTGGCAGGTCTTAGTCGAAACCCGAACTAAAGTTTGAACCAGTTCGAAAAGAAAACTGAGTGGGATTGATGATCAGAAATTATACCACATTAATTTAGTTAATGTAGCTAATTAAATTAAATTAAATTAATTAGAGGCGCTTTTTAAAATTGGCGCGGTATGTACACACGCGCGCGCAGCGCCTGAGATTGAGTGGGATTGACTATCGGAAGTGAGTGTGTGCATCAGAGGGATTGGGAGTTTTCTCTATAGAGTGATTGGGACGGAGTGTGAAATGAGGTATCGAGATTGAATAGGGATTGGGATTGTAAGAAGAGGGATTTCCCTAACATTATCTCATCGCCTCATCTCATGATCACACGCTCTCCCATTGCATTCTACAGCATGCTTTATATATGCAACGTGTGTATGGGATAGGACGCGGAGCGTCAGCGTCAGCCGTCACACTGTCACAGCTCATTAGCTGTAGCGCGCTCTCCCCTATTCCACCAGTTCCTACTTTTTTCAGTCCAAGTCAAAATCAGTCTTAAATTTCTTATCAGTCAGTCAGCACATAAGTCTGTTTGCCGTTTCCCATGAGTCCCAGTTAGTCACAGTCATTATCAGAGTTACTGGAATAAGCCACAGTCGCAGAGGGCATCGTAAAAGTTTCAAAAGTGCCTATTTTTTGTGATTTTATTGTGATGTGCAGAAGAGCTAAGGAGCTATGGACAGAGAAATGGGCACGAGTGGTCTGCAGAAAGATATAGGATACCGATTAACGGCAGTACATTCATGTAAAGACCAGGTAAAGGGAATTAGGTAATTGTTATTTTAGGGTTAAGTGATTTCATTAATGTAATTTTATTACTCAGTTGTGTGATACTTCGTACTTGCAGATTATTTCCAACGTGAACGCCCACCAAGTGACAATCATAGAAGGGTTCACAAGAAGGGCTGTGGCAAGACTACTCAGGTGCCACAGTTCATCCTCGATGATGCAGCGCAGAAAAATAAATTCTGCCGAATTGTAGTCACTCAACCGAGGCTAATTGCTGCATTGTCTGTAGCTAACCGAGTTTGTTGGGAGCGAGGGTGGGAATTAGGGTCTTTGGTTTTTACAAGGTTGGAATGGATGGGAAATTCAGTAAAGATTCTCTTTTAGTATACATGACGACGGGAGTTCTTCTTCAAATGATGATTCATAACAAGTCACTGCAAGAATGGAGTCACATAATCATAGGTAATTATTTGCGGAATTCCAGTTTTTAGCGTAATACGAAAGCATGT
Source organism: Allacma fusca (assembly GCA_947179485.1). Classification (NCBI taxonomy): domain Eukaryota; kingdom Metazoa; phylum Arthropoda; class Collembola; order Symphypleona; family Sminthuridae; genus Allacma; species Allacma fusca. Next base: position 30,865,831 of record OX359246.1, read on the forward strand.
TACTATTATGAGTGTAAATGAAGATATTTATTTGTCAGTGTAAATATTTGTGGCAATTTTTATTTCAGACGAAGTTCACGAGCGCGATTTGGATACCGATCTTCTGATGCTCGTGTTAGCAACATCATGAGGAAGCATAAAACACTCATTTGTACGCCCTTTTGATATCCTTGTTGCTAGTGGTTGGAATAGTTCAGTTTGGTTCGCAAAATTCAGTTTAGTTTGGTTCACAAAGTGAACTGAATCGAAAATCAAAATTTCAGTTCAGTTAGCTATTCTTCGGTTCAGTTCAGTCCAGTTTCCTCTATGAACTGAACTGAACTGATTACAAAACAGTTTAACGCGTCAGGTTAAAACTATAACGCAAATAGTTTCCGTTTTGGTAAGTACAATATATACATATAATAAATGTTTGTACATACGCACATACCTACATATAAGATATATTCTTACATTTGTATAATTATGTAGCACGGCACATGCAACCGTCAGAAATGAGAAGTGCGTCATGACAGAAACATACTTTATTGTGCATTCATAAAAATCAGTTCAAATGATTCAGTTGGGTTCAGTTTTCACTGAAACCGAAACATTCAGTTTGGTTTGTGTATCGAACTGAACCAAAATTTGTATGAACCAAACTGAACTGAACTGGTCCGATCACTACTTCTTGCTGACACGCATGATTTCTTTTGACAACCTAAAAACCATTCAAGATGCTCAGACCCGTTTTGCTCCACACGGTCCATGCTGACTTACGAAGTGCGGCTAACAGGGCTGTAATAATTTCTATTGTGGATGAGAATGTTTATAATTTTTTTCTGACTTATAAATTGTAGCCTGATCGGCAATAATGCTAACTTGTTTTAATAAGAGATTTACAGAGATTCAGACATTATTGAAGACCAGGACCGGATAGAAAAGGCTCTCGGAGCTATCAAGGAAACCACTCTCCTTAAGCAAGTTTTGGAGTTGGAAGTCAATATATAATATTTGTAATTACTTGTGTTGTCATCATCTCCAAAGTATGCATGCACTATCAACTCCTGCGTGCATGTGCTAGGATGAGTAAGATGGTTTGCAACACTAGAGAAGTGTATGGTAAAATTATGTAAATGTAAATAGTGCATTGCTTATTTGTATGAAAGGATTTGATAATTTTAAAAGCGTTTCTCTAAACTCACTAAAAATCTAAGCAGTGAACGCGGCGATGCATCCTTCTTGCATTCTCCGAGCGTGCCCATCTATGTCGCCCTGTTGACGTTAGAGCCCGCGTGATTCGAGCAAGCATGTGTTGTGTACTGACTATATAGCAGTAAAGCCATCCGCAAATGCGGATGGTAACACGATTGATGAAGTTATTCATGGTGTTAGTAACTTTTAACAAATTACAAATTTTTTTGGGGCAGATATTGAGTTACGTAAGTTAGTGTCATTTCCTTCACCTAGCAATTTCCCTTGGTTGTCTTCGGTGTTAATAACAACTTTAATATTTCCCTTCGAAGTTGTTCGGGAAAAAAGTGCTGAAGAAAAGAGTGCCGAGAAAAATTGGCTTCGGCAATGGTACATACCGCAAATAAGCCCGTTAGTTAACTCTTGTGGTACTTGGTATTCCAAATGGTAAACCAGCAATAGTGCATTTAGGAGGAAGACCAAAAATTAAATAAATAATTCGACAAAATTGGAATTACCTTCTTTTGTCTTGGACATTGGACAGAATTAAGTTGTAGCAATGCTTGGTTACCATATCGTTAGCGTGACTATAACTTAAGCCTGTCCAAGTAAACAAAAGAAATGTAATAGCCATCCGCAAAGGCGAATGGTAACAGAATGTGTGCTCTTTTCGCTCTTCTGCACAGCACAATTAAATCACAAAACATAGGCACTTTTGAAATTTTTACGGTGCCCTCTGCGACTGTGACTTATTCCAGTGACTGTGATAATGACTGTGACTGACTGGGACTCATGGGAAACGGCAAACAGACTTATGTGCTGACTGATTGATAAGAAATTTAAGACTGATTTTGACTTGGACTGAAAAAAGTAGGAACTGGTGGATCCTGCATTACACAGCATGCTATATATGCAACGTGTGAATATGGGAGAGCGCGCTACAGCTAATGAGCTGTGACGAAGTGACAGTGTGACGGCTGACGCTGACGCTCCGCGTCCTCTCCCATACACACGTTGCATATATAAAGCATGCTGTAGAATGGAATGGGAGAGCGTGAGATCATGAGATGAGGCGATGAGAGCACACGGAACTGTGTGCAGCTTTTCTCTCTCTCCCATTGCATTACATATAGGTTGCTCTATGGCTGAACTGACTGCACTGCATATAAGGAAAAGCGTAAATGCGGATGGTAATGGAATGTGTACTACTGTCGCTCTTCAGCACAGCTCATTGGCGCCCGACTGTCTCATGTAATGGGACGGTGCGAATTTCAATTTTGACGACAACCAAGTACGCTATTTCAAACACTAGCAGTAAAGCCATCCGCAAATGCGGATGGTAACACGATTGATGAAGTTATTCATGGTGTTAGTAACTTTTAACAAATTACACATTTTTTGGGGTAGATATTTAGTTACGTAAGCTGGTGTCATTTCCTTCACCTAGCAATTTCTCTTGGTTGTCTTCGGTATTAATAACAACTTTAATATTTCCCTTCGAAGTTGTTCGGGAAAAAAGTGCTGAAGAAAAGAGTGCCGAGAAAAATTGGCTTCGGCAATGGTACATACATACATACCGCGAATAAGCCCGTTAGTTAACTCTTGTGGTACTTGGTATTCCAAACGGCAAACCAGCAATAGTGCATTTAGGAGGAAGACCAAAAATTAAATAAATAATTCGACAAAATTGGAATTACCTTCTTTTGTCTTGGACATTGGACAGAATTAAGTTGTAGCAATGCTTGGTTACCATATCGTTAGCGTGACTATAACTTAAGCCTGTCCAAGTAAACAAAAGAAATGTAATAGCCATCCGCAAAGGCGAATGGTAACAGAATGTGTGCTCTTGTCGCTCTTCTGCACAGCACAATTAAATCACAAAACATAGGCACTTTTGAAATTTTTACGATGCCCTCTGCGACTGTGACTTATTCCAGTAACTCTGATAATGACTGTGACTAACTGGGACTCATGGGAAACGGCAAACAGACTTATGTGCTGACTGACTGATAAGAAATTTAAGACTGATTTTGACTTGGACTGAAAAAAGTAGGAACTGGTGGATCCTGCATTGCACAGCATGCTATATATGCAACGTGTGAATATGGGAGAGCGCGCTACAGCTAATGAGCTGTGACAGTGTGACGACTGACGCTCCGCGTCCTCTCCCATACACACGTTGCATATATAAAACATGCTTTAGAGTGGAATGGGAGAGCGTGAGATCATTAGATGAGGCGATGAGAGCACGCGGAACTGTGTGTAGCTGAAGCGTTTTCTCTCTCTCCCATTGCATTACATATTATGTTGTTTTATGGCTGAACTGACTTCACTGCATATAAGCAAAAGCGTAAATGCGGATGGTAATGGAATGTGTACTACTGTCGCTCTTCAGCACAGCTCATTGGCGCCCGAGTGTCTCATGTAATGGGACGGCGCGAATTTCAATTTTGACGACAGCCTTCTTTGAATTAGTAGTTTAGATTTTTGGAACAGAAAAATTTGTCAAGTACTACAGACGTATTACATGAAATCAAAATTGGACATACACATTTTTAACCCAATCATGACACCAGCCTTTGAGTGACTGCTCATTGCTGAGAGCATTTATGGAAATTATGGTTGGATTACCGGCAATTGGCTTATTTCCGTTTTACTTTTATTTTGGGTTGGGGTAATGATTACATCTATAGTTGTTTTTTGCGAATCTGTCAGGGGTCTGCGAGGGATCCCTGCCAATTTTGCTCTCATGGAAGGGCTAGTTTATCTCCAAGGGTTGCCATTTCGACCTATCAAGACCATGATCCGATCCTACTACTAAGCTGACCGCGAGTCTGTCCTAACTATTTTTAAAATAATTTCTGAGAACACAATTACTTTACTAATGTCTGCTTAGTAGTATAACCAGACAGTTTTAATTTTGCAGTCCACAAATGCGGATGATAACATAATGTATACTACTGTCGCCCTTCTGCACAGCTCAATGGCGCCCGAGTGCCTCATGTAATGGGACGGCGCGAAGTTTCAATTTTGACGACAACCTTCTTTGTAGTGCTGTCCATGGGAACGGAAATTTGGTACCCATACCTGTTCCTGTACCTATTTTTTCAGGAACTAAAGCAATGGTCCTGTTCCTGTTCCCATAAAAATGGGTACCAATTCAAAATTCCTGGACCTGTTCCTGCAGGAACAGGAATGTTCCTGTTCCCAAAAGTACTTAAAGACTAACAGAAAAGTACAACCTACACATTTATACACCAGGTAACTATATTTATGCATCCATTTAAAAAACCAAATATCAAATCGACTTTATTCAAAATAAATAACAGCACACCATCTCCAATACCTTTAGCTACTCGAATTTAAATGATAATTCAAAAACAATCATTAAATTAATTATCGCAGCGCAAAATACAGTAGTACCTGAAATACTGAAAGTTACTGAAGACCAGCAGCACTTTCAATATACTTTTGCTGAAATAATAAGGAAAAGAGCACGCCGGAGTTTTCTGAGCTACAATTTTGGGTTTAAGTTCCTGAGAATTCTATTTTTGCCTCATGTTGAATAATAATAATTATTTATTATTTTGTTAAAGAATGACGTGCGAAAGAGTGACTTATTTGATATGTTGCGGCGTACTTTAAAATAATATTTTGTTTGTGAGGTATTTTTATATTATAAACTTCATTTGAATAGCAGGTAGGTACACGTTTTGTTCCTGTTCCCAAACCCGCTTTTGTTCCCATATTTTGGGAACAATTTCTATGTTCCCAAACGTTCCCAAAGTGTTTTGGGAACAAAATTTGTGTTCCCGTACGCACCCATTCCTGTGCCTGTTCCCAAAAACCTGGGTGTCTCCTGTTCCCATGGATAGCACTACTTCTTTGAATTAGTAGTATTCATGTAAAGACCAGGTAAGGGATCATGTATTTATTACGTCATACAGCTCTGGGGAGGAGGGCTAACTAAATTATGATGAAACATTACCAAGGAGGGGGTGGGGATATTTACCAAACTGACGTCATGAGATTTTCAACCATATTCCCTCAAACATCTTACCACCACAGAAATATAATGCACGCTATCAATGGTTACAATCACAAAAGAAAGGGGGGTTGAATTTTGGTTCTGAAGCAAAGTTGCTTTAAGTTTGTTAGCCTTGTTTACAATTCCAATTTAGACAGTTCTCTGATAAGCCCAACCAAGTCGCTA